>JAYJMJ010282162.1:0-11599 GCA_036873875.1 Laminaria ephemera
TGTGCTTACCCACGCTATAAAGCGCTCTCGGCAGTTGGTGTCTCAGAAAAAGAATCTCCATACCGAGATTCGAACCCGTGACTCCAGCCTTAGTAGTCTTCGAGGTTAACCACTTGACCACCGGGGCGACCGGTGTACTACGCAGGTCCCACGATGCCACTCACTTGTATATTCCCCTGTAGTTCGTTTGTATTATTCCTTTGGGTCACGGAAGGGAACACGACGACGGCGAAGACCAAGACTGATCGCTGTGGGCGAGGCAAAACCCTTTTCCGTATCATCATCCCCTATCCCCTTGTTCCCCTATGCGCGCATGCCCGACACGTGCTACGATAGAGGTGCCCCAGTTTTTTTTTTTCTGAGGCTCCTTCCTCACTTGAGGAGCTCTGAACCTCACCCAAAAAAACTGATATTGACTAAACTGAAAGTGTAACCCGATGAACAAACCCAAGGCTTAGGTATATTAAAAAAATCAGACTCTGAAAAGCATGAACGACATTCCGGCGATTTGGGGTTAGGAGCGCCGTCGTTCAGAAACAAAAAAATCAAAAACGTGCTACGCGTACCTCTGTCGTATCTGAATGACGGGTATCCAATATCTTAGCTCCTGGTTCCTAACCTTAGCCAGACTCCCAGGGCAATACCGCCTGCTACGATAGATACAGCACTTTTTGGTCTGAAACGTTTTCTGAATGACGGGGGCTCCTTAACCCAAAAATCGTAGGAATTTCGTTATTTTTTTTTTTAACAACCATTTTCGTTGTAACCCTAGGCCATGGGATTGTCCATCGGGTAGCGCTTATTATGTTCTTCTTCAAAACAGTTTTTGAGAGAGGTATAGAGCTCCTCAAGTGAGGAGCTTCAGAAAAAAAAAATGGTGCATCGATACCGTAGCATGGTGCGTGTTTCATCCAATACGCAAGAAGCAACAGCGGCTTCAAGTACTGCGCCGGAAGAGGCGTTAAAAGGGGAATCCTGCTCGTTAACCTTTTTTTGACTCCCCAAGTACATCGATCAAAACATTGAGGAGCGCGGTTTTCACAAACTGCCTAGGGTACACGGTCTGGAAATCGACTAGGTTTATGCTGCGAGCGTGTTCTACGGCTTCTTGCTGTGTGGTTTCAACACTAAATGCATCATCGCCTAACTCAGCAGCGACGGATTGCTGCCATACGTGTGGCGGGTGCTGTACTCGTTAACTACACGGAGATCGAGCACCTCCCCTATCCGGCCAGAGACCGCGCTTTCGGGAGTTAATTTTTGCTGTTGGACCACGACGGGATGGCGTTTACTCGTCACATATCGTCGGGAGAAGTTTCTCCGGAAGAAAACTCGAGAGAGGAGAGGATCAGCGTACATACGTCTGCTGCGAGGGGAGCGTTTTCTTTTTCGGTGGGAGGCATTTCGCGTCTTAACACCAGCGGAGCACTTCCTCCACCCGCGGGAACGTAGAGTAAATCGGGCCACGTTTCGACCCGGTCCAGGGCTTAACCTTTTTACTATTGAAAAAAAAAATCCCACACTAAATCCAAGTAGTTTGTCCCCCCAAAACGTGGGCGCAAAGGGGTGAAGATGTATGACATCGCGCACCAACACACAGGGTGTCGAGATGGGTGAGTCGTCTGACCTATACCCAGCTTCGTTTAGAGGGGCATACTTAGGTGGTCATAACCCCGAAAAATATGACATGAGGGTGATGAGGCTCGCTGGAAGTAAAGTAATTGAAAGCCGGGGCTGTGTAGCAATGAGCTGGAAACTAAGGCGTTTTCTGCTTGCATTTTCTTCGGTAGTTAAAGCGGACACGTTTCAACGGGTGAACACCACCACACCGTTGGATTTTCCCACAGTGGGTAGATCGTATGTTGGACCGGAATCTAACTGGTCCCACCAACCCCCAAGATCATGACGTGGGAACAGTAAGCAAGCAAGTGGAAGTAGCAAATCCAATCAACAGGTACAGTTGAAATACGGCGGGGAACTCAACATAATCACTACGCTAACATCGAATTTCCTTGGGCAATGTGGAAGCCTTCGGAAGGTTAAGGTTCACGGGGTCGCGGTGAATCTTCTTGTTCGCTCCCTCACGGCACCACGGACTTCAGCACCCCTTTTAAAGGACACATGCTATTAATACGATAGAGCTGCACCAGTTTTTTTCTGAGGCTCCTCACTTGAGGAGCTCTGAACCTCACCCACAAACTGATTTCGAGTAAAAACAAGAAATGCAACTCGATGAACAAAATCCATGGCCTAGGCATACAATAAATTCAGATTGCAAAACAAGAATGACACCCCGACGATTACGGGTTAAGGAGTCCCCGTCATTCAGAAACAAAAACGAAAAAAAGACACATGCTACGATAGAGGTGCACCAGTTTTTTTGTTCATCTCTTCACTTGAGGAGCTCTGAACCTCACCCACAAACTGATTTTGAGTAAAAACCGAAAGTGCAACCCGATGAACAAAGCCATGGCTTAGGTATACAACAAAATTCAGATTCAACAAAAAAGAACGACATTCCGGCGATTTTAGGTTAAGGAGCGCCGTCGTTCAGAAACAAAAAATCCAGAAAGTGCTCGTACCTCTATCATAGCAAGCGTCAACGACTAACCCTTTCGGGACCCATCTATAGCGTCCAAGAAACGACGATTGAGCTATTATCAAGCGTTTACATTAGGAAGAACGTGCAGCAGTTCTAGCATCACCATGCTGCACGCGTGTCGCATAGCTCTCTACCAGGTACATCGCAGTCCCGGCACATCTCCTACCCCGGCAGCACAGACTGTGTTTCGTGTGGCCGGTGCCTCAATCGTCATTTTTTTCCGACGTTTTTCCGACCTCTTTGTTCCCAAACGGGCCAAGCAGGCGTTTTCGGGTGCCAACTGAGGCAACAACACAGACTACTGCTGGCACAATACGACATCAATGTCTTCACACGTACATGATGATAATGATAATGTGGAAGGGCGAGATACGCTTCAAGTCGGGACCTAACAGGGCCTCTTAAGACCTATCTACAATGGAGGCAGATATGGTGGCTTCGACACTTTTGAAGCGACGGAAGCCATATTTTCTGCTCGAACATGATGATGATGGATGATGGTGATGATGATGGTAGATATGGGATTCGGGGCGGGGTTTGGCAGCGGGGCGTTATACATTGACAAAAAAAGGCTATTGTTGGACGATCAATGTCATCGGCAGCCCGACTTTCAGCGCTTGTATGAAACACGCGGCATTTCGGTTGTTCTATCCTACACCCGTGAGCTAGCGAAGGAAGGCAAGACAAGCATCCCGTACGTGTTGTCCGAACACATGAGCTCGCCGACATCAGAACGAAACGCCTCAACGAGTAATGTCACCAGTACCTCACCGAAAAGAGATACTGTACTCAACAGTTTCAGGATCTGGGCTAAACAACAAGATGTTCTTGAAGTGCATCATCGTGGGGGGGGGTGCAGCACCTGGGCCGATAACGGCGGCAGTTTAGAAGTAATCCTTGCGCATTAATAGGCAGGGGCGCAAAGCTGGCGGGACATGAAGAATTTTGGCTTGGAACTATTGCGGGGAATTTGTTTTCTTTTTCAGCCGGGCGGCGGTCCGATACTTGCCGTACGGTCCTTGCCGTATATCGACTGTCCCCGTTCGGCTGGTTTTGTTGTGGTATCACTTATACTGCAAGTGTTGTGTTGATAAACATTGATAAACATGCAAGAGATGCGACCTGTCTTAGAAGTAAGTACTTCCGCGCATGCAACTGCCACTGAGGGGGGGTGTGAGAAGCATATTGGCACCACGCAACCTATTTAGTCAGCATTAATGGATTGCTGTCGTTGTTAGAGTTGTAGTACCCGAAGGTGTTACTGGCAAGCACGGCACACATCACCAATGGTCTAGACTATGTAGTTACTTGCGAAGTCACCACTACTCCCCGAGATCTATAACCCAGGGTCAACAAAAAGTAAGATATAGGAAAGAGCATCCAACTATCCTGTGTGCTGAAACTAAAGCACATATTCCCTCGTTATTTTGTTCTGGGACATCACTCTCGGTCGCACGTAAAATATTTTCCGCCTCAACTCGCATGAGGTTTTAACTTGGCGACTTTCCGGACAATAATCCGTGGTCACAGCCTGTCAGGTGGTGTCTTCCCTTCCTCCCCCTGGTGTACGCCTTGGTTTTTTATCGCGCATGGGGTCCAGCATTCTCATTGTTCCTCTGTTTTCGTCATTGTTTTGGGAAACCACGCTCTTGCGCCTTCAGTTACTGAAAAGGTCGGTTTCACTGGTGTTTGAACGCTTGTAACTTCGACCTCCCGAATTTTCCCCAGTAGGAGTGACATTCTGCCAGCTAGACTACCCGACCCCGCATGGCGGGGATACACGACCAATGCATGCCTATATACAAGTATATATCCATGCCCACCTATGCTTGCATTTTACGTTAACCCTGTTAGCACCCACTCGGAAACCGCAAAAAAAAAATCAACTACGACCATGCCAAAAGAGCCCGGACTCTTTGGGCCCACCACAGCAGACAGCACGTCACTTTTCAAAGCTTTGGCGTGGTAAACGGGGCATTCAAAGTCCACTCAAAGAGCACGCCTCTAAAACCAAGTAATAGCACGTAAGTCTGGGCCCATTTCGTGGGCTCTATACGAATAGCGTTCTAGTAGTGCTCGGTATCGATAATTTTTTCGACGGGATACGATATCTCGATATCAGTCCCCAACATTCGGGATATGGATACGATATCTCGATATATCGTATCTTGTAATACCGCATGATATGAGATATGATATCACGATTTATCGCGATACATCATGCGATATCACACCAGATAACCCCGAAACAGCAGGCAAAAACAACTTCAACGAAACCCCGCCGCCTTTCTGCCGAGAGAGCCCACAATCCACAATAACACGCCCAGCTGCTCCCGGAAGAACACCGTCGTGGCACAGCACAAGTTCCAGCATTCGCCGGAACATGCAGCCTCTAGCTTCAGCTAGAGGTTCATGCTCTGCGGACGTATCCTCTGCGGCGGGCCTTGTCTGGCCTTTTTTCGTCTTGTCTTCCGTCTGACCTTTTTTTGTCGTCCTTGTGTTGTCCATCAGCTGGACACATCATATCATCTGTTGGACTGACCGTACCAGCAAACAGCAACCTTGTCCCCTGAGGACTCGGCCTGCGCCCTGGGCGCATGTTTGTTTTTGTTTCATATTTGTTTTGTTTTGTTTTATTTTGTTTTGTTCTCGCGCCCCCCCCCTCCTCCCGCTTTTTTAGCCTTCCTGCTCGTGATGCAATCGGGTGGGTGGGTGGGAGATTGCGATCGGGTTGACTACGTGCTGTCCCTCTACCCCTTACGCTCTGCCGTCGATCCTCCCTGCTGCTGCTGCTGCTGCTGCTGCTGCTGCTGCTGCTGCTGTCGCTGCCGCGTAGACGCTACTTCCTTCTACCTCTACCAGTGCCCGTGCCCAATGTTTGCTGTTGCTGTGCTGCTGCTGTACCGCTGTTGTGTTGCTGCAGCCGCTACTGCTGCGATTCCTTGATGTTTGCTTCCTACCCCTGGAACCACCCCCCCCCCTCCCTACTCCCCGGTTTTCCCGTATTTCCTACTCCGTTCCGCCAAACTCGAGATTGTCAAGACATTCTTACATTAGAAAAAAGTCGCCGGGCAAGCGACTGCTGCTATTGTAGATGGTGCTCCTGCTGCTGACCGATACAGACACATATTTTGCAAGTTCTTTGCCAAGTTTATGGAAATTTGGACAAGTTTTTTCCCAATTTGTTTTCCTGGGTATTTGGGTATTTCCCTAATCCTTCCTTGGCAAGTTTATGCTGGAAAAAAACGCTGTTTGTGTGCAGTTTTGATTTGCTGTTTCGAGCCTTGAAAGAAACAAATGCGAAAAAATTGCTTGCCAAATTGGGAAGTTTTTTATATTTGCAACGTGCCGTTATAAACGGCCCTTTTTAGTAGAAAAAGCGAAAAAAGTCGCCCGGCAGGCGACTGCTGTAGATGGTGGTCCTGCTGTTGTACGGGTGTTACCTGGCGATGGTACGTGGTACCTGGCGGTGGTGGGCCGCGTTCAACTGCTGAAACGATAATTTTTCGAAATTTCTAAGTACATGCCTTGTGGCAACAAATGGTGTCTCACAATTTGTGCCTCATAGCGAACAATTATGTACTTTGTGAACAAAAAAAACAGGGATGGTATCCAGGCATCCCCTTGTCACCCCGGGGTTTTTTCACGCCCCTCTCCCCACCCCCCCCCGCTGCATATTGCGCTTTATTTGTGCTTACATTCCAGCTGCATCCTACGAGGGCGCACAGTCGTCCGGATCCCTGTCATCTAACCACCCCCCCCCCTTCTTTTCTCAGGGTCAAAAACACGCCGTATCTTTCTAGGTTGATTTAAAGTAGATTATTGAGTTTTCAGGAAAGGATGTTTGTTGTTTGCTTGGCTTTGTCATGCAAGAAATATTTTTTTACGTAGAGGGCCCACGAGGCGCACATGATTGTTTCCCTGCGTATGTACTCAGGCCTGGTATTACTGCATGCACATCTGGCGGTGTGCAACGATAGAGGCAGCACTTTTTGGCTGAAACGTTTTCTGAATGACGGGGCTCCTTAACCCAAAATCGTCGGAATTTGTTGTATTTTTTTCTTGCTTTTTTTTCGCAGTAGTATACATAAGCCATGGGATCGTTCATCGGGTAGCAATTTTTATTATTTCCGCAAATCAGTTTGGGGGGGGGGGCTATAGAGCTCCTCAAGTGAGGAGCCTCAGAAAAAAAAATGGTGCACCTTTACCGCAGCATGTGTCATCTACCTGTTACCTGGTACGTGTTTTGAAAAGCAAGACGTACAGAAGCAAGTACTCCATCCACCAGTACAGGAGGACTACAGTCGATGTTTGACGAGATATCCCCCCAACTCGACCAAGCTACGAGTTTTGCATTTACTTTCCGAAGCCGCCCCCTCGCCCGAGGTGACACGCTTGCCGTGGCCCCAACCTTTCCCCCTGCCCGTCTGTTAGCAATGCATGTTGCCGGCTATAAGAGTGACGATTCTTTAGCTCCGACCTCTATCCCGGCGTGTGCACAGGATTGAAATCCTGCGTCCCCAACATTTGCAGGATGCCGGGGACGTACAGTAGATCTTCTCGATGGTGCTAAACGCCTCCTTGGCGTAGTCTCGTGTGACGGTCAAGCCAACAACAAGGCTGACCTCGCTCACATCTGTTTTCCTCTTAACATCGGACTTGAAGATCAATGTCATACTGAGGCAATAAGCAAGAAGAGCGTTAGACAACCTCATTCGCCGCAAAGCTGATTGCCACCAACACCTCAACCTCCACTGTTGATTGTCCAGATACAGCATTTTGACTCCGATGCTAATGAGCCAAATGAAGAAGCCTGAGTTTGATTTGAAGGAGAACACGAAGGCCGTGAATGTCAGCGAGGGTTCTCCGTCACCGTGCGCAACCCCGTGGTTGTCCTCCACTACCATGAGGGTGTGAACCCCGTTCAGCTGGCAGTCGGTCTCGGTGTTGGGCGTGGCTCCCGTGAAGGTGTGAGTCATGCGCAGCTCACGACAAGCTGGTGCAACCCCAGGTGAAGTAGGCCGTGTCAATCCATTGACCCAAGGTGATCATGTGCTGATAACCCCGGGCGATAATGCTCCGCCAGCCCCAGGCGAGTATTCCCCAACAGCCACAGGCGATGATGCTCCGTCAGCCTCTGGCCATGATACTCCGGCAACCTCATGCGACAAAGCCCCGGCACCCCCGGGTGATGGTTCTTTAGCGATCTCTGCAGAAATGATGATGCTTCGAATATATATATCCCAGATGATGATCTGGCGCCGTCTGAAGTTTATTCCCCGGTTCTCCCACTTGACCGATGATCCAATGATTTAAGGAGATGATTCTGCGTCGATCCTAGGCAATTATGCTCCAGCGATCCCAGGCTAAACGCAGGCGATGATGTGCCAGCGTCCCCAGGCTTTACAGTAGTGCCTAGGTGATCCCAGGCGATGACGCGCCGGTGATACCAAGCGATGGTGGCGCGCCGATCTCGGGCGATGATGCTCTGTTGTCTGCACCAATCTCCTCTTGGAATGAAATCAGACCCAAGTCCTCTTGCCGTTACTGTAATGACACCACGACGGCACCATTCCGCAGTTGGGGGTAACTTTTCTCAAGGATGGTGGTGATTCCCCCCTTCCTTGTTACGGCGATCGAGAAGACGTCGCGGCCCAGGCCTAACACGATCAAGCTTGGAACCTGTACTCGATGCTTCTGCCGGTCCGGTCGACGATAATACCCTAGAGAATTTCAGTTGGGGTCCTACGTGGCTCGCTGTTGCCGGCGGCCACGATCGTCTTCAGTACGGTCAGCAGCGCCTCGTCCTTCATCTGGTCCTTCAACCCGGAGATGAAGTCGTCATCCAAACAGTATTCGGCGGCACCGCTGTCCACCAGCATCGTCATTCCGCATCTGTAGGGAAGAAAATTCCCGTCCTTTAGTAAACGCCATCCGCAACAAAACGGTCGAAATCGTCGCTCAAGTTTATTTGCCGGATTCTCGTCGTCATCAACAAGGGAGGTGAGGGCGCCGAGCACAGTAGTGTTGAAAACGCTGTCCTGTGAGTGTGGCGACCCCTGCTGATAGCAGTCAAGGCCGTTGTGCGTCGTGGACTTGTGAACGGAGCATTACATATGCCCCGCGCCGCCCCCGCCCCCGGATCCAGCCTTTGCTCTTGGAGGGCTCGTCTTGCTGCCCGTTTTGCCTGTATCCGGCTTGGTGTATGCTCCAGCGTCGTTCTTGGCGGGCATTGGGCAGTTGCGCGAGATATGTCCTGTCTTGCGACAGCTGTATAAAACAACTGACTCAATTGACATGGTGACATCACTTCCGGCGATCCTACGCTCGGCTTCTTTGCTGCGGGGTAGATTGCCTGGATACAGTAGGCTCTTTGTCGTCTGAATCTGAGCGAGGTTCAAAGTTGGATCTCGACACATAATTAACTCGATGCTCTACTCCGGCGAAAAGCCTTGGACGAAGATGTCCTTAAATCGTCGGTCGGTCATGTGTTATCTTTTCGCCTCAGCCTTGCGCACTTTATTATCGCCTGTGTCAAGTAGGGGTCTGGATCTTGTCTGGAGATCATTGCGGTTGCCGCCAAACCTGCTGTCTTGGCGTGGATGGTCTGGTCAATGACCTTGAGGTGTGCCCTTCTTGTTGTTCCTCCCAGACGCGTCGCCCGTCGTCACTGGTGCAGATTGCATCCTCGTATTTGAGCACGATGCGAGATGCCGGTTCCCGTGACACCGTAAACGGGATCGTGTAGAGATCGTGAGACGCTCTGTCATACGCTTCCTGCTACTGCGTGAGAGGAGTATCTGTTGTCACGCTCGTTGCCGTGACCCTCCGTCGCCGTGGTCGGTCTGGGATGCCCTTTCATGATAACGCAGACATCTCTGTTATGGATACCACAGGGGTATTAATTTGAGACTGTCAGGTAGTTTCCAGGAAAAGTATTCATGTTGTGATTTGTTTAGTGGCATCACAAAAATGCCTAAGAGCCAAAACTGAATATTCAGATTTCAAGCTATGCTAGTTTCCAGCCGTTGCCGACGACACGAAAAATACTTACGAGGGGGTGCTCTCGAAGCAACACCAGGCTCGATTGAATACTTGTGACCGGCGAACTGGGCTTGGATCTGCCAACGAGGCCTGTCTCTCCAATCTGCTTTCAATCTGCCACTCGCTGATTCAGCTGCGATCGCCAAGAATCCTTTTGGCGGCACCGGTCGGATCTCCCATCCCGTAATTCGGGTTCGGATACACCCCAAGACCCAGAAAAATAGTTCTCCGGAAATTCGTTTTATGTTTTTGGCTCGCAGCGTCGGAGGTGTGTTGTGTTCTGTGCTCGTTCCTACCAGGAAGGCGTCGAATCGCCGCGCGTCGGTTGTTGATCTCACAGCTCTTGCTGGTCAACGCCACGTTTCGACGAAATTTTATAGAACGGGGTTGTCCTACGTAGCTCGAGGTCGTCCTTGAGGCCTTTGATTCACACCCCGTCCTGGATTGCGGACGGCAACCCTACTCCTACAGCGGTAGAAGCGGTTGCGTTGATCGCAGCCGTCGTCCATAGATCGGGGTCGATTTTGAGGATGTCTTGTTACCGTGTACAGTAGTACAGCTATAAGTGGGTCGTTCGCTTGGGTCGCGTAAACATGACACAATCTTCAATCCACCGAGACCGCAGTAGCTTGTACTGATTTCACTCAAGTTTGTCAATCCGAACAGACAGCAATCCCGGCCATAACCGGGCCAGTTGTCCCGTCTGATGATCCGCGATCCTTTTAGAGAAGCTCTCAACAGGTCTGCGCATGCCTCCCAGTCCCTGCAGAGATAGTAGCTCGGATTCGCGATGTGTTCGATTATGTCCGCAGCTACAGTCGTAGGGCTTGCGCGAAGTCGCGGTGTCGCGGCTCTAAACATGTTGGCGATCGCGACGTGTGCCGTGATGACCGCTTACAGCCGCAGCGCTGGCGCAAATTTGCAGCTCAAAATCATAGTCGTAGCTCTTGAGCGTAGTCGCGGCCTACACCCTGTTGGCGATCGTGGCGTATGCCGTGATGTCCGCTTACAGTCGTAGCGCACGCGCAAGGTCGCATCTCACAAATACGGTTATGGCGCTTACGCTTAGTCGAGGCTCATAACCTGCTGGCGGTTTGTGTTGCCGACGAGTGAGGACAGTCGAATTAGCGGCTGTTTGCTGGTAGGGAAGTCCTGTCGTGAGTTTCAGCCCAGTAGGGAGATGTTGATCTTGAACAAGGCGCTCTCAAAGAAGGAAATAGGAAGAAGATGAGAGCGAGAGGCTTCAGATGCCATCATATGTCAGCTCTCGGCAAGATGCACGCTCTACGGGTAGATGTACAGTACCTGGTGGTTGAGCTGACGGATCTACAGCAATGTTCCTTGATACTTTCCCGTGGAGATCGACGCCTCCTGCTTGTAGCAAGAAAGCTACTCTGTGAATTTGTCAACCATCCGACGAAACCTCTCACGGCGTGCTCCTATGTACGAGACGCTGAGACTTATCGATTTCCGATCAGGAAATAGCCACGCCACAGTTTGACTACCAGACTCTTACCACTCTTATACCAAGCAATGTAATATGTAAATAGACCGCCGAATGCTCCATGTTGTGTTTGTACTGCAATAGTACCCCTTGCTACTGAGCACAGACTATAGACTCACTTAGTCTAATCACGGCACATCCGGAGGTGGCTCTCGGCATATTCTCCCACCTCTCAGCCATCCTCAGCTCTTAATTGCCGACGGGAAAAATAGTTTTTCCGCACCGATCCTGGGACTCATTTTTTTTCCCTCTTTTTGCTATTTTGCTTTTTTTTGTTTAGGTTTTGAACCTGCTTCTTTCGCGTACACCTTGAAGGCACAAACTAAGCTCCGATAGCCACAGTATATAATCTAAGTACCGCAAGCACAGCAAAACAGCATGAAATCGGCCCTGCACAGAGCAGCAAAGTTCATACAGCAGTACGTTCGTGTCGACGACCAGAGTGCGAC
>JAYJMJ010282189.1:0-11598 GCA_036873875.1 Laminaria ephemera
AAAGTGGCTTTTACTAAGGGTTTTGGATAGTCATTCGCCACTTTTGTTTTCAAATAACTTGTTGAGATTTACTTAATGAGCCTATCTGTATAGTTACGTGTGATTTTTTGAGAACGGCCGATATTAATTTATCGGCCGTTTTTTTATACCTTTAAAACCTCAGCCACCCGTTCCAAACACCGCTGTTTCCCCAAAATCCCCATCATCTCCGCCAAAACAGGTCCCGTCATTTTTCCCGTCAGCGCCGCCCGAATCGGTGACTCAACTGCCTCGACAGACAACCCATGCTGGGTCATTAAGCCATTCAGAATCGTTCGCGCCGTATTGCCGTCAAGAATGACAATGTGGGATAACTCAGCAATTAGCTGTGAGAGGATAGGCTTTATAACGGCCTGTTTCAACACATCTCTCGCCGCGCTCGTCACCTCATACGCATCATCCAACGCCCAATCAGCCGCATCAATCCCGTCTTCAAGCGTGTTCAGCTCAGAGCGAATCACCTTCATCAGGCGCACCAGCCAAGCCTCAGCCTGCGGCAACGCACCATACGCATCTTCAAGAAATGGGCGCACTTTATCAGCCAACGCTTCATTGCTCAGCTTCTCAATACATTCTCGATTAAACCAATTTAATTGCTCAACATCATGCTGAACGGACGTCGTTGACATCCCCTCTAGACCAAACATCTGGCGAATGTCCCATTTATTGAGCAACTGCCGCTCTTCGGTAGAAGACCAGCCAAGCGTCAACAAATAGTTAAGCATCGCTTCTGGCAAATAACCAGCCGCTTGATAACGAGATAGTAGTTGTTTTTGTGGGTTAAGAAAGTCGCCATATTTATCGACGACTGGGGGCAAATGAAGCCAAATAGGGGCTGGGAATTCTAGATAATTATAGATGGCAACCGTTGCAAACTGCTGTTTCAACGCACGCTGTTCACACACAATATGGGTGATTTCCATCTCATGATCGTCCACAACCTCAGTAAAAACAGGTGCGAATTCCCCCGCATTATTTACAAGCTCAATCTCGGCAAGACCATCTGCATCCAACAGCAAATCGCCACGTAGATCATCCTGAATATGCACTGTTTCCAGCGGCAACTGCAGGACAATTTGCCCCGCATCCCCTTTGTGAGCAACCCCATTTTGGATTAATTTCTCAAGGCAAGCACGGTATTTTCTCAGTCGCTTCCCTGATTCGTATGGATTAAATTCGCCAACGTCATCAATCCCTTCATCCCAATCAATGCCCAGCCAACTGAGGCCGTCGAGCCATGTTTGATCAGCAGTGCGTAAAATAAAATCACCGCGCTGTGTGCGGGACAATGCCCATGCATACAACGCGGTGCGTAATGTTTGTAACTCTAAATTATCGGTGGCGCTGGGCGCAAAACGATAGCGCACGTCAACCATATTAGCCAACTTCAGTCACGACGCCTTTTTCATCATGGGCGCGGGCAAAGACCATACGACCAGCCGTCGTTTGCAGCACTTTTGTGACAACGGTTTGCAACGTTTGGTTCAAGTGGCGGTCGCCATCTTCAACGACAACCATTGTGCCGTCTTCAAGATAGCCAACCCCTTGACCCGATTCTTTCCCTTCTTGAATAACTTTTACAACAAGTTGCTCACCCGGAAGGAAAGCAGACTTGACGGCGTTCGCTAAATCGTTGATGTTCAAAACAGACACACCTTGAAGTTCAGCAACACGGTTTAGGTTGTAATCGTTGGTCATAATTGGACAGCGCAATTCTTTGCCTAGGGCAACAAGTTTGCTGTCGGGAGCGCGGGTTTCGCTAACGTCCATGTCTGTAATTTGTACGGGAATCGGGGATTCTTTTTGCAACACATTAAGCACGTCTAAGCCACGACGACCGCGATTGCGGCGAATGGCGTCGGAGCTATCAGCGATATGTTGTAGTTCGTCTAAGATAAAATGAGGAACGAGCAGTGTGCCACGTAAAAAGCCTGTCTTACTAATGTCAGTAATACGTCCATCAATAATAACGCTTGTGTCTAATAAAATTTGCGTGTTTTCATCGTATACGGTGCCGTTATTTTTGCCGCCGCCGTTTCCATTGAAGGAAACCATGTTTCCTGACAGGCCGCCTGTAGCAGACTTAAACACATTCGAAAAATCGCTGGCTCGACTAATCAGAAGCGATGCGCCTATATAGCTGAGAAATGCCATTGAAATTATGGGTAGAAAAGCGCCTAATGGACCAGGTAAAGCAGACAACGTTGGTGCTAATAAGTTTGACACATATAGGCCAATGAAAATGCCAACTAGGCCAAAGAGCAATTTGCTCATTTCAATGCCTTTAAGCAAAGACTCTAGCTTTTTAATTGGCCCTTCAATCAGACGAGGGGCAAACGTCCAGCCGATAACAAATCCAATCACATAAAGAACGCCTGTTGCTATTGATGCGATGCTAGCATCAAGACCAAAAGATTGAATTGACGGAGCAAGCTGCGAAAGCAGCATAGCGCAGAAGATCCCACCCACTAAACGGATAAGAAAGGTAACATTTTTGTGCATGATTTACCTATTATTTTGAGCTATATTAAATACAGTTCAATTGTTTACAAAAATATAAAATACCGAGGATTCTTGGGGTTCCCTTGCTGCATATTGGCGTGTAATTTGCACAAATTGTGGGGGGATAAGAACCTATGAATCAATAAAAATAATGCAAGTCAATGGTAACACAGCAAATTACCTGTAGCAAATCTGATTAGGTTGTGGCTAGTAATAGGTAAAAAAGAGTAGATTTAGTCACATTTTCTATTAATTTCGTAGCCAAATGCGCTCACCGCCCACGAGGTGCACATAGTCTGCAATTTGCTGATCTAGGTCGGCGCGATCTGTGAAGAAGGAGCTTAGCTGTGATTTGAAGGCGGCAATTGCGTCTTGACGGGCTTTTAGAGCTTCGGCGAAAAGGGGAATTGGGATGGGATCCCAACGGCCAGGTGTTGCACGAATAACGGCCGATACTGACCCTGCCTTGCGCGCATACGGATAATCCTCATAGTAGAACAACATCTTGCCAAACGCCTGCTGCGCCGCCGCGCGCACAATTTGATGATCGACATGATTGCCCACGCACAACGGGGCAATTATCGCATCCGAAGGCAACGACTTAAACTCATGCGCCATCGCTTCAATAAGCTCTAATTCCTCAGTTGCCACTTCCCCAAATATGTCATCATCTGATTGATAAAATGGGTTACCTTGCGCATCGTATCGATAGATGCAATCGGGCACGTCTAAGTGTAAATGATCTGCGCCAAGAATTTTGCAGGCCTCGATGTCTTCCGCGCGGCGTTGGGCAACCACATCGTTGGCGAGTTCCCAGCGATCATGCAGTGATTCAGCATAGTCGGAGACGGTTGCGGGATCACCTGCCATAATGGTGACAATTAACACTTTTAAGCCCGCGTGGACGTGCTGATAGATTTGACCGCCGCAGGAAAGTGCGGCGTCGTCTAAATGAGGGGAAAGATAAATGGCATCATATCGCATCTGTATGTTATCCGTACTTTTGGTAAGATTATGTGTATCGGTTTCGTCTGATAATTTAACACATCAGCAAAGCCTATATATTCTAATACAAACTAACCCGTTACACCTGTACCCTACATTTTATGTCTGACAAACTTACCCACATCGACGACTCAGGCCAGCTTAATATGGTTGACGTCGGCGCAAAAGATAACACAGAACGCACCGCGACAGCGCGTGGGCGTGTGTTTATGAAACCTGAAACGCTGGCGTTGATTATTGATGGTGATATGAAAAAAGGGGATGTGCTGACGACGGCGCGTTTGGCTGGCATTATGGCAGCGAAGCGCACGAGTGAGCTTATTCCACTGTGTCATCCACTTTTATTAACGAAGATCGCTGTAAGCTGTGAGCCAAATGTGGCTGAGCGTTGTGTTGATATTGAGTCTACGGTGAAGTTAAGCGGAAAAACGGGCGTGGAGATGGAAGCATTAACGGCCGTTTCCGTCGCCGCCCTCACAATCTACGATATGGCAAAGGCCGTTGATCGCGGCATGCGCATCAGCGACGTCCGCGTCATCCACAAAGCTGGCGGTAAAAGCGGCGAATGGACAACCGAGTAATTATGAGAATTAAACTATTTGCAACCCTGCGCGACAAAGCAGGCCAACAATTTATTGAAATCGATCTAACAGAAACTGTGACGACAGGTGCGCTCAAGCTAATGATTGCTGAGCAATACCCGCAGCTACGTGAAACCTTGGGCATCGCGGTGGTGGCCGTCAACAAAATGTTTGCTAGCCCAGACATGGCCGTTGGCCCAACTGACGAAGTTGCATTATTCCCCCCTGTCAGTGGCGGGAACGACTTACCTCACCCCACTTTTTTTTTACTCGCCGATAAAAAAATTGACATAGATCACATTCATGAGGCGATTCGTCGCCCAGATATTGGCTCTGTTGTCAGCTTTTCTGGCTCTGTGCGTGGCGAAACGGATCGGGAAGGGCTGCCGCCTGAAACGCTTGAGCTGGAGTATGAGGCGTATGAGGAAATGGCGGTTGAGCGGATGGCGCAAATTGCCAAAGAGATTTGGGCGAAGTGGCCGTTGATTAAGGGTGTGGCGATTGTGCAACGAATCGGCCGTTTACAGGTCGGCGACATGACAACCTTCGTCGCCTGCGCCTCAGGCCATCGCGATCAAGGTGGCTTTGAAGCCGCCCGTTACGGCATCGACCGCCTCAAAGAAATTGTCCCCGTTTGGAAAAAAGAGATCAGCGCCGACAAATCCGTTTGGGTCGAAGGCGCATATACGCCAACCGAGGCAGATAATTGAGTCGACGGTCAACCTCTCGCTCCCTGCTCGCCACACTGCTCATCTTTATAGCTGGCATCATCACCATCAGTGTACTTTACGCCCAACTTTTCACACTTACCTATCCCATAAACAATGACGCCATGTCGCCCACGCTGCCGCTCGGCACAACGGCCATTATAAATAGCAGAGTTTACGCGGGGCAATTGCCGAAGCGTGGCGAAATTGTGCTGGCAAATGTCTCTTCAACTACCCAAACCCTCGCCCGCATCGTTGGCCTTCCCTCAGAAACTGTCACAATAACAGATCGCATTCACATAAATGATGTGCCGCTCGAAGAGCCGTATGCTTCTGGTCAGCTAACGGCAACTGATCCCTTCCGTTTAGACGCACAAACCTATTTGCTGATTATTGACGCCAGACCCAACGCAACCCTATTGATTGTGACTAAAGATCAACTCGTTGGCCTCGCACTTTGGTACACAGGCGGACAACTCCCTCTAGCACCCGTCAAACATTACCTGCATCAATAAAACTTTCACCTCTCTTAGAATCCTCAGCAAGTTATTTGAAAACAAAAGTGGCGAATGAATATCCAAAATCCTTTGTAAAAGCCACTTTTGTAAAGAACCGCGCTATGGTTTCCCTCAAATGCGTTTCTAAGGTTCACTTATTCTCGCGAAAAACCACAACTTGTTGCATAATTTAGGGTTGTATGCGATAGGTGTTTGTAAACTTTTCCTATCACGTTCCAGTTAAGTTTAATATGACATAACACGTGCGTTGTTGCGTCGATTAAAAATGTCATGGTCTTTGGAGAAATAGTATGTTTCGTAAGTTCACTTTTTTGCTAAGTTTAGTACTCATCAATGTAATGATTCTCGGCTTCACCCCTCAACAAGAGGTAGGCGGCATTGAGATTGTTTGGTGGTTCTGGCTTTGTTTTGTATCTATTTTAATCGTTGGTTTATTTCTTTGGTTTTTGTTGGTTGCGGGTCGCCGCGATGTTGACCCTATTGAGCCACCAGAGCCACCGATGGCTGGTCGTAAGAAAACGGCCGATATCACCGCCAGCACAACCACCACCGCTCGCCCAGTTGACACAACTGAACAAACCATGAGCGAGACAACCTATAAAGTTACCGATCCAGATGGCAAATATGTAAAAGGCTCACTCTTTGGCGATGGCGCAAAAGCTAACGCTGATGAATCAGCCGCTGCCACAGAAACTGCTGCGGCCATTGAAACAACTGAAACAGTCACAGAGCCTGTCGTTGAAGAAACCATAGTTGAAACAACCGCAACAGCCACAGAAACTGTCGTTGAAGAAACTGTAGCCGAAGTTGTGGAAACACCCCCTGCAAAAGCCGCCGTAGCCGCCAGCCCAGTCGCTAAACCTAAAAAAGCCGCTGTCGCAAAAGCAGCCCCAGCTAAAAAGAAAAAACGTGGCAAGTACAGCGAAGGTCGCGATGACCTCAAGAAAGTTGAAGGCATCGGTCCGAAAATCGAAGGCCTATTCAACGCTGATGGCATCATGACATTTGAACAACTTGCTAATGCAAAAATAGACCGCCTGCAAGGTATTCTCAGCGCCGCTGGCGCTCGTTATCGTTCGCACAATCCTGGCACATGGCCTGAACAAGCAGCCCTAGCCGCCAAAGATGACTGGGACGCACTCAATAAACTTCAAGACGAACTTAATGGTGGCGTTAGAAAGTAATCGTATCTCGTAAAGAGGAATTGCAACTGTGGAATTAAAACTAAGACGCGTAGTCGTTACAGGCACTGGCCTAATCACCCCCGTTGGTAACAATGTTGCCGACACATGGAAAAATATCGTTGCTGGCAAATCAGGCTTTGGTGAACCCACCTTACTTGATGGCTCAAAGCACACCGTCGGTGGCGTTTGTGAAGTCAAAGATTTTGACTTTGCGGCCACACTTGGCCGTCGCGAAGCACGTCGTCGTGACCGCGTTCAGCTTTTGGCTACAGTCGCCGCAAAAGAAGCCATGGAACAATCCAAGCTAGAAGTCACTGACGAAAATCGTGAGCGCATCGGCATTTACTTCGGCACAGGCATCGGCGGCATTAAAACCGTTGTCGAATCTGAACATCAATTCCTCAAAGGGGGCGTGCGCAAAGTATCTCCCTTTGCTATTACAAAAATTATGCCCAACGGCGCGGCTGGCATGTTAGCCATCGACTACGGCATTCAAGGCCCCAGCGTCTGTATTGCAACCGCATGTGCGGCAGGCAACGACGCAGTTGGCTACGGTTTTCATTCCGTACAGCGCGGCGATGTTGATGCCGCCATCGTCGGTGGCGCAGAATCTGTGATGGTTTCTGTATCAGTTGCTGGCTTTGAACAAGCTGGCGCAACCTCCAGCACACAAACAAATTCGCCCAAACCGTTCTCAGGCAACCGTGATGGTCTTGTTGCTGGCGAAGGCGCAGGCATGTTAGTTATTGAAACATTGGAATCAGCACAAGCACGTGGTGCAGAAATTCTTGGCGAAATTGTGGGCTACGGTCAAACAACCGACGCTCACCATATCACTGCTCCACCAGAAGGTGGTCTCGGCGCAGTTCGTGCCATTCGCAAAGCACTCGACAGTGCTGGCCTTGAGCCAACCGACATTGACTTTGTCAGTGCGCACGGCACAGGCACAATACTCAATGATAAGTACGAAACCATGGCAATAAAAACTGCGCTTGGCGAACATGCATATAACATTCCCGTTGTCTCTACAAAGTCAATGACGGGTCACGTGATGGGTGGAACGGGCGCAATTGAATCCGTCTTCTGCCTCCTCTCTATGCGTGATGACATTATTCCCCCTACGATTAACTACGAAACACAAGATGACGTCTGTGACCTCGACTATGTGCCAAACCATGCGCGTGAAGGGCATATTGATGTCGCCTTGAACAACGCATTCGGCTTTGGTGGTCACAATGCGGTCTTAATCTTGAAACGTTGGCAAGAAGCGTAACCGTTCACCTTAAAATGGACCCTAATCTAGTCAAGCTACAGTCAAACTTAGGCGTAGCATTCAACGAACCGATGCTATTACAGCAGGCGTTGACGCATCGTTCTTATATTAATGAAAACCCAGGCGTCACTGAAGACAACGAGCGGTTAGAATTTTTAGGGGACGCTGTTTTAGATTACCTTGTCGGCGAATATCTGTATCATAATTTTACAGATATCGATGAAGGTGGCTTGACTAGTTTACGGGCGGCGCTTGTTCGTTCTGAAACGTTGGCGCAGTTTGCCAAAGATTTAGGCGTTGGCAATTGTTTGCGACTGGGTCATGGGGAAGCAAAAAGTGGGGGGCGCGAACGCACGGCAACGCTTTGCGGCACGTTTGAAGCGATTGTTGGCGCAATGACGCTTGATCTGGGCATTGAGTCGGCAAGACCATTGACCGAAGCGTTGATTAAACCCGCGATTGAACATATTCTGACTGAGTCATTGCATAAAGATGCAAAAAGCGAATTCCAAGTTTGGGCACAGGCTTCTTTGGGCGACACACCTCATTATGAAGTGACCAAGATGGAAGGGCCAGACCACGCCAAAACGTTTACGATGGAAGTTTGGGTGGGCGGTCAACGCTGGGGCGAAGGGAGTGGGCGCAGTAAGCAAATTGCGGCGCAGGCGGCGGCACGCGAAGCAATTAAGCAGGCTGAAAGTGCGGGTGTTCGCGGTATAAGTTAACACGGGATAAATTGACGCGGAAGGCGGGGCAAAGACAGGAAAAGCAGTTGGGGAATCTATCTATATGTTCAATCCATATCTCATATCAATTTAATAAAAATTCAAGCTAACCTGCAGTTTGGTTTTTAAGATCCGATTGAACGCGGATTTAGTGTTTCGTGACGAAACATTGGATATACGCGGATAAAAGCAATTAAAATAGGTTTTTACCTGTCTTTTTCGCAGTTTCCCCGTCTTCCGCGTCAGGTCTTTGAATCTGTAGGTTACTTAGTAAAAAATCAAGCTGTAGGTAAATTATGAAGGTACTTATTACTGGTGGAAGCAGTTATTTGGGACAGCATCTTGTGCCGATGGGCATAGCTTTGCCTGACTTTGATATTGCCTATACGTTCTTTAATAATGATCCGTTGGGCTTGCCTCAAGGGAGTCGCTTAGATTTACGCGACAAAGTTAGTGTAGACAGTTTTGTAAACGCTTATAGACCAGACGTGATTATTCATGCGGCTGTTTCTAATAGAAGTATGAAGGGTCAGCCTGAGGTGATTGAGCAATCGGCCGATTCCCTCCTCGCCGCCGCCGCAACCATAAACGCCCGCTTCATCCACCTATCAACCGACGTCCTCTTTGCTGGCGACGCCGCCCCTTATAAAGAAAGCGATTCGCCTTCTCCCCTGCACGACTATGGCAAAGCAAAAGCGTTTACTGAGAAACTTGTTGCCCAATACGACAACCATGTCATCATTCGCACCTCGCTCATTTACGGACTAGAGAGTATGGATCGTGGCACAGAGTGGGCGATTGGGGAGTTGAAAAAGGGGAACGAAATTACTTTATTTGACAACAGTTTGCGCAATCCTGTGTGGGTGGAGAGTTTAACGGCCGTTTGCTTCGAACTCTGCACCGCTTCTTATATAGGCGTTCTCCACGTCGCAGGCGCACAAGCGCAAACCCGCGCTGAATTTGCGCGCAAGCTGTTGCGCTATTGGCAAGCACCCAACATGCATCTTGCAAAAGATGGGCCAAGTCTCAGCCCCACCAACCCGCTTGACTGTCGCTTAGATAGTTCGCTTGCCCAAACGCTACTCGAAACGCCGCTGCTTGGTGTCGATGCGGTTCTGTCTCGCCATAAGTCGACAGAACCTTGACAGAATCTTAAAAGAGGTTGACAGACCCTGTAAAAAATGCTTTTATGTGTTTGTGACGATGCTATGTTTTGTGGGTTAATAAACGGCCTGTTTACAAACAGGCTCAAAGTGTAAACCCCCTGTCTAGAGTACATTTTACCCTCTTGACTTGCACTTCGCTTCTATGTTAGTATGACGCCCGTGCAAATGAATAGTATAAAATTCATCTCATTTTCACAAAATTATTTTACCAAAGTATAGGAAGCCAAAAAATACATTTTACCGTGAGGAATTTATTTTTATGACAGCTCCAATCGAAACCGATGGGAAACAATTAGTCAGCAGTTTGTTCGACGAAGCCAAGAAAAAAGGATTTTTGACCTACAGCCGAATACTCGAAGTTTTACCAGATTCAGATGTGAATTTGCCGCTTATCGAGAGCATTGTTGAAATGATGAGTGGTGCTAATATGCCTATTCATGATAATGAAACTGGGCTTGCTAAAAAAGCACCTGTTGCAGTCGCAACTGAGGTTGAACCAACCGCAGCAGAACTGCTTGCTGTAGCAAAAGCTAAGGCTTCTGAAGCAGAAGAAAGCAACATGCACGCCGCACCTTTATTTGACTTAACCTCAGTGCCAATCGACGACTCTGTGGGTCTTTACTTCCGTGAAATGGGACAACAATCCCTATTAACCGCCGATCAAGAAGTAACGTTGGCCATGGAAATTGAGGCAGGACGCGACGCAGGCATTACGCTTGAAGAGCAAAAAGATACCCTTAACTACCGACAACAAGACGATTATTCAAAAGTATTTTACGTAGGTGAGGAAGCACGCGCTCACTTAATTCGTGCGAATACGCGCCTTGTTGTTAGTATCGCTAAGAAATACCGTGGTCGCGGTCTCAACTTCCTCGACCTCATTCAAGAAGGCAACGTTGGCCTAATGAAAGCGGTTGAGAAATATGATTACCGTCGCGGTAACCGCTTCTCTACCTATGCAACATGGTGGATTCGCCAAGCTGTAACCCGCGCACTCGCCAATCATGGCCGTACCATTCGTATTCCCGCTCACCTCGGTGGCCGCATCAGCAAACTGTATCAAGTAGCACAAGAACTTGAACAAGAGCTTGGTCGTCAGCCAAACGCAGAAGAAATCGCGAAGCAAATGGAACTTCCAGCAGAGCGCGTTCGCTGGATGTTGCGCACAAGCCGTCAGCCCGTTCACCTAGAGCGTCCCGTTGGCGATGAGTCTGATGCTGAATTGGGCGACTTCATCGAAGATGTGGAAGCACCCCCACCAGCAGAATCTGTTGCCAGCAATATGCTCTCAGAAGAAATTGGCGAAATCCTCGACCAATTGACCCCACGTGAAGCGCGTATTCTTCGCCTTCGTTATGGCCTACAAGATGGCGAAAGCCGCACATTGAAAGAAGTCGGCGAAATGTTCGGCCTCTCTCGCGAGCGTATTCGTCAGCTTGAAAAAGAAGCGTTGCGCAAATTGCGCCATCCAAACTTTGGCGGACATCTCAGCCAATATTTGAACTAAGCGTCGCACGGATGTGAATCCGTGGCTACAGTGTAAACTCAGACCTGCTAAGGAAACTTAGCAGGTCTTTTTTGTTATATAAATAAAAAGCCCCTGACGATTAGGTCAGAGGCAATATTTCAGCCACGTCTTAGGTGGTTTTTCTTCCAGTCGCTAAACTGTAAGGATGTAACTATAATTCTATTAATTATGATCAAAAATGCAATAGTCTATATTGATGGGTACAATCTTTATGAAGGAATTATTGATAAGCACAATAAGTTGCCTTCTCTCACAGAAGCTCAACATACATTTAATGTTAGGGCCTATGACAATGCGGGAAATTTATCAATAGATGATTCATATACATGGGAAAATGACATAACTGCTCCGACCTGCATTTGGACAAGTG
>JAYJMJ010282209.1:0-11595 GCA_036873875.1 Laminaria ephemera
TGTGGTCCTGAGACCACAAACCTGGAGACTATCTTATCGATATCTATAGCCCGTAAATACTGCACTCTATTACAATTGCCCACCGTGTTGCACATTATTATTGGTCCGTTTTATTTTTTTCTCAAACGTCAGCATATATATCGCTACTTATGCGAGGAGCCTCAGAAAGATATAGGTGCACCACTACCGCAGGACGCGCGCTACGATAGCAGAGGTATTCCTTTTTCTTCGCATTTTTGTTTCTGAATGACGGGGCTCCTTAATCCAAAATACTAGTCGAAAAATCTTTGTTTTTTTTTTATAATTCATGTCTCGTTGTATACCTAGGCCATCGGATTGTTCATCGGGGAGCACTCTTAAATGTTCTCAAAATCAGGTTTTGGGAGGGGTATAGAGCTCCTCAAGTCAGGAGCCTCAGAAAAAAAAATGGTGCTGTACCTCTACCATAATAGCATGCGTCGCAGCATGCGCCGGGGCGGGCACATCAAAACCTTCATGACTACCGGTACATTGGGTGTGTGTGTCCTTCAGAGCAATAAGGAACCCAATCCGACCTCAGGTTGAGTTTTTTAGTCATATGAATACATAAACCTTAACCACTGAGCTATCAGTTAGCGCTGGCTGGTACGCTAGCTCTGTCGTTATGGCGTATCTCTGGCAGAGTGAGGTTCACAGTACACAACAGCGCTTAGACATGTCAAATGGGGGCGTTAAGTTTCATTTGGCTCGGTTTTTGAACGAAACACGAAAGAAAGAAAAACAAATTTGAACATGCTGATATTATTTGTGGAAATACGAAATACCCTGCCTCTTCGAGCCTCTGATTCAAAACAAGAGTTGCCTAGGTGGAGTGAGCACACCGCGTTCTGCTGCAGCTGTAGCGTAGAACGTTCTGTCGCAGAAAATTCGCAGAACTTTATTCGAAGTAAACAACAGCAAAACATAGTCGTCGTAGACACAGTCATATACCGGTACCATATATTCTAGCGTGTGATCGTTTTGGCACTCGATTTATACAACAGTAGAGGAGTGTTTGCGATATACAAAATGTGATTGGGTAGGAAAACATGTAAAACTAGTATTGAAACCGACGAACGTCACAACTCAAGGCCAACCCAACCCACGAAAAAGTGCATACGAATCTTATCTTTTCCTAACCTAACTTTTCGCTGTTTGTTCGTGGGTTGGGTTGGCCTTGGGTTGTGACTTTCGTCGGTTTCAATACTGTTCTTATATGTTTTTCCTACCCAACCACATATGGCATATCGTGAACACCCTAGTATAAATAGTAGGGGGTGGCGGCGAGCGGAGTTTTGACACCTAGGCGCATACCATATCGGGCGTGTGATGCTAAAGATGGAGCTTTGATCACCATCATATCATCATAATGCAAGGTGGAACCCAGCCCAAGCAAGTAGTAGCAGGTCCGGTGCTATCTATGACGCGTCTTGTGCAGCCGGACGCTGACCAGACAAATTTATCCAGTCGGATTGCCGTGCGGATATCGCATATGACAATGTCACGCGCGCTACGAGAAAAGTAGCAATTTTTGGCTTTTTTTGTTTCTGAATGACGGGGCTCCTTAACCCAAAACCGTCGGAATTCCAGCCTTGTTTAGCAACGCGATTGTTTTTTTGTATGCCTAGGCCATGGGGTTGTTCATCGGGGTGCACATTCCTTTTTCTCAAAATCTGCTTTTGGGTGAAGGGATAGAGCTCCTCAAGCGAGGAGCCTCCGAAACATATTGGTGCGCCTCTACCGCAGTAGTAGCACGTGTGTCATGTACATACTACACACCTTCTGGGATGAATTTCCGAGCAAATTTTTACCACAATTAGGGGGGATGGATACAAACAACAAATATGGCGTACTTTTGGAAGGTCTCGTGGAGCTCTTTCCACGCGTCCCTCGGCGTTTGCACGCCATACGGGTCGTCCAGAAAATCGGCATTGAAATTTGTCCGAACAGGATGTGTGGTTTACACTGTTCCTCTGCGGTATACGACACAAAACGGGCTTCGATGACCTGTGTTACGGCGGTGGCGAGTGGGTGTACTGTTGGCTCCATTTTTTTTTCTGACTGATTGACGTGTGGGTCTCCCCAACTGAGAAGAGACATACAAATCTAATTGCAATTCCGCTTTATGCACAAACATGTGCGGCCGGTGCCGCTACGAGACAAAATCAACCCGTCGGATTACTGTGCGGTGGCTACACACAACACAGGGCTCAAGCGAGACCCGTGGCACGGCGGTGTGGGGAGGGTGTTCGTTTTATGTCCGAAAGGTTTTGTTACTGACGCGGTGGTGTGGGTCTCTCCTCGACTGAGGACCCACGCAAATATACTTGCAACTCCATTTTATGCACATGTTTGCTAGTAACCTGTCGGTTTGTTTATGGGTCGGCGGGTGCTAGAGCGCTCAGTGTTCTCATACTGCTTGGTGTTCGATGGGAAAGGTATGATATGACCTTCGAATTAGAGTTTTCGTTCCAACATCAAGTTAATACTGTCATTTTTATCAATAAAAACAGGGCGGAGACCCAAAATTCGAACAACAGGTCCAATCGAAATATGATCTGCAAAAAATCTTGCCGTTTTTTTTCAAGGGCATCACAAAATGTACAGCATAAAAAATCGTATCAAGAATTGACGACGGTATGGCTGTACCAGCAGATTCAGCCGTACATCCGAAACCACTACTGCTGTATATTCTAAACACACTGTACACTCCCCTCTTTTATCGTATCAAGAAGTGACGGTTTTCTTTGAAGAACATAATTGAATAAACGGTATAGCTAGAGGTACGAGCCCATAAAAAACATTTAACAACGTGATGCAAATTTTAGTTTCCAAAAACTGCAAATACTACCGCTAGGCCATAAAAAAATATTAAACATGGCACACGTACGAGTACATATAATACGTATGTTAGTCTTAAAATATTCCTGCTATGTGTGCGTCAGTTTAACACACACTGCCGCTGCCGCGTTCATGCGCTTCGTCCGTGCGCGAAAATGACAAATAAACGAGTGCCTCAACGCCTTAGCGCGTAGGACTCCTGACGCGTGCTATGACGGCATCGGGGGGGGGGGGGGTTGCGATTTACGATCGCAACGGGGCGGGGCTGTTTTCACTCCGAGCTAAGCATGCGCTACTCGCACGAGTGGCCGTGTAGCTCGTTCATACTGGTCTTCAAAGGTGTTTGTCGGCGCAGGGTAGCATAACGACATGCTATGGCGGTGCTTATCGTGAATCTGAAAATCGCAAAAGAATGTTGAGACTCGCAAATAAATACGGTAGTAGCCACTCGCGCGACCCCTGAAAGGAACCCATCACCGCCTACCGTAAGCTAGGTCTCCTCGCGCTCCAAGCCTAAAAGAACGAGTTTTGGGACTGCTGCCTGATGCATGCGCACGAGAAGCATAGGGAGGGGGGGGAGCGCCACCATCGGATAAGTTGGTTGTTGCTGTGACATCGATCGGGCGGGACGCTTTCTCGAGTCGGGAGTATCCAGACCCGTCCATAGTGAGTGATTGGTGAGCTTTAGTGGGGCAAAGGGGGGATCACATAATTTTGTGGTTGTTGCTGTAACATCAATCGTGCGTCAGACGTGACGCTTATTGCTCGGGTTGGGAAGGGAAGTTCAGACCCACCCGTAAAACGGATTGATTAGTGAGGTTTTAGTGCGGCAGACGGAGGATCAAGAAAGTTGGTTGTTGCTGCTGTAACATCGGTCGGGCGTAGGACGTGACGCTCGCTTCTTTGGTTGGGAATCTTCCGCCCGGTACGTCATCGGTCGGCGAGCTTTAGTTGGGGCAAAGCGAGGACGACACATGCCACGACGAAGGTGGCACCATTTTGTTGCTGAGGCTCCTCGCTTGAGAAGTTCTACACCTCACCCAAAAGGTTTTTTGAGTAAACTAAAAGTGCAAGCCGATGACCAAACCCATGGCCTAAGTCTAAAAACTATTCATGTTGCAAAAACGAGGATGACATTCCAACGATTTTGAGTTGAGGAGCCCCGTCATTCAGAGAATATTTTTGGCCACAAAGTGCTACCCTCTGTCGTTGCACGCGTCGGACCAAATGAAATGATTGCTGCTGTAACATCGATCGGTCGAGCGTGAGACGTGACGCTCGCTTCTTGGGTTGGGAATATTCTTCCCCATGACGTAATTGATTGGTGAGCTTTTCTGTGGGACATGTATGTTTGCTTGGGTTGGGCACCTTCCACCCAGGCCCGTATGTATGTGATTGATTGGTGAGCTTAACGAGGATACTTTGAATGCGTCTGGCGTCGTGTTTCTCCGTGCGCCATACATGTGTACATGGCAGTAGCATCGGAAACCATTAGTACGGGAGAACACAGTAATGAGGACCAAATATGGTTAGTAAAAACAGGAGATTATTTAAGTTTTTGTGTACATCGTGGGTTCTCCGAGATATCAGGCGAGCAGGTATGTCTGTTTCAGCACGTAACGGATAAGTATGATACCGTTCTGTGCTAACAACGATGTCAGTGCATGCCGTCTGACGCAGATTGGGCGGACAGAGCGGTACAAGAGCGATTCTAAAATCGGAAACACGAAGCGGGAAAGACACAAGATAGATGTGCAGACTATATCCAGAGGAGAAATGCGTGATCGACAATAATACGGTTCACCACACTACAGTTCACGCATGATGTGGTGCCAATGCTAACTGGCATGGCCACATGAATGCACACAGTTGGATCAACTCCAGATTCCGTGAGGAGCATCATCCATCCTCGTGCAGAGGGTTCTTGCTACTACTGTAGTGTAGTAGGATAGGTCAGTTGTTGGTCTTTAGCACCATCTAACCAAGCGATTGTCGGTTGCAGGATGCATACAGCACAGGACTGACTCCATATATACTCCGCGAAGAACATCATCTACTGTAGCGTCTTGTAGATATTTTGTATCAGGAATCGCGATGCGTGTCCCCGAAATGCCGTGGTAGCAGAGGCTGACGCTGGGGCTGATAGACCACACAGAGTGGTGGTGATGCACTTGGTATCACGAGAGTAGAAGAATAAATATGTTTGTCGAAGTAAACCTTTTGGGCCAAAAGAATGGCTGAGAACACTAGACTTGCTGGAGTCTGTGTTGGTGCTGGGGCAGTGGGCAGTGAGAGCTGGGGGGCGCTGTCATCCTTTGCCACAACGTCTAGACCTACCGCGCTGTCCTCTTATCCCGCAGCGTCTAGACTTACTGGAACAACTGTCTAGATTGTGCTCTGTTCCCGAACAAGCTACTTGTCGTGTATATCTCAATCACTTCGTATTCCGTAAGGAGCATCATTATACTTCGTATACAATCATCGGGCGGGTGTTTGCTCCCAAGAAAGGTCAGTTGTATGTAATAATTGTAGGTCTTCGATCCATTCCAACCAAGATTTTCTCGGTTAGAGTGAAACGTATCAGGAGAAGAGAGCATCGTTGATTGACAGTTGATATTTATTTGTCGGCGTAAAGTTTTGTAGGAACGATACTTCGCACATATCCGGACAGCTTATGTAAGCCGACTCTGACTAAGTGTCCCGTGAGGAACGTCGTCTATTATCATGATGCAGGATTCTTGCTATATGCTCGGATATGATCGAATGGGATTTTGCTATATACTCGGATGGATCAGTTCTAGGTGTTCAACACCATCAAACCAATAATGTTTCTCGTTCACAGGAATACATACAGCAGGAAGACCAACTCCTCCGTATTCCGTGAGGAGCTGCACCATCTGTCTATCCTCGCGCAGAGGTTTTTTGCGACGTGTAAGGTTCTTGCTACTTGGATGGATCAGTTACCTCGTATGTTCATACTTGGCACATGCTATTATGAAGTAGGTCTTCGACTACATCTACCCGAGACCTCTTTTCGGTAAAAAATACATTCCGCGGGGCTTTGTCTCCGTTTTCCGTGGGGTGCATCATCCATCATCGGGTAGACTACTAGTCTGGGGTTTTTGCTACGCGTATGATAGAGTTTTTGCTACATGTAGGGTTTTTGCCGTCAGAATTGGTCGGTTACTTCGTGTATTCATATACCTGGTATACTTTTTTATGTATTCAACCCCTCATCTAACCAAGTTTTTATCGGTTACAAGACAACAACATCGGATTGACTCCGAATCCCATAAGGAGCATCATCTATCATCCATCGTGTATGATTGCCACTAGGACAAACCATTTATGTTTATAGGTATTCAACTTCAGGGTGCACTACAAAAAGAGAAAAGGACATAACACGCCTAATAAAAAGGTCAGAATGAAAAACATACCGGAGCGATGTGATCACAGGAGGATGAAATAGTAAGAGGAAATCGTTTTTTTTTCGTTTTCTTCAATCCTCGACAGGGGGCGGGGGTCTCTAAAACAAAGTGAAAAAAATGACAAAAAACGAAAAACACAATGATTTTATCTTAACTCATCCTGTTGCGATCACAGTGCTCCGGTTTGTTTTTCATTCGGCAAAAAAAGTCGGGGGTCTCTAAAACCGAACTTAAAAAACTTGAAAAAACCCGAAAAAAAGCAACGATTTTCTCATATTTCACCCTGTGATCACCGCGCTCCAGTTTGTTTTTCATTCTGACCTTTATAGGAACATGACGTCGTTTTCTCTTTTTGTCGTACACCCCCTTCCTCTCATCTAACCAAGTTGTATCGGCCGCAGGATACATTCCGCGGGTCTAATGCATTGTTTGGCAGTTTTTAGTTACTTCCGCATTCCGTAGGAGGACTGACTCCGTATTCTGTGAGGGGCAAAATATATAATCTAGGGCAATAACCCAAAACAGGCATACCTGGTCGATTTTGAGTCAAAAACAGGTACATTGTAACAGTACACTCTCACACCATGTAAACAATACCTGGTACACCGTACGAAGCACGCGATTGACCGAAAAGATACCATACCTGTTTCTGAGGCGTAATGACCCAAGTACACCTGTATATACATGATTGATATGTCTGGGTTTCAACTGTTTTTGGTTTGAATTTTAGGCGTGATCACTTGCCTACGAGTACAATGTGCATTGTGTTCACTGCTCCCCGCGTCGCTTCATTCAATCGTCCTTCCAGTCTCTTCGGCTATTTTTCCATTATTTTCTCACTACTCAACCATTGATTGTGGGTACAAATATCATAGGAGCTAGGAGAACACAAATATCCAGTTGTAAAATAAAAAGAAACGATGGATGCGCAGTAAACTCAAGGGGTCTCTGTAGGCAAATGACTTTTGGCCGATTGTAGGGTTCGTGGGGTGAGGTTTTTACTGGTCTCAGGCTGTACCTGTTTTTGACTCCAAGTGGAACAGGTGTACCTGTTTTTGGTTATTGCCCTATAATATATCATCGTGTAGGGATTTTTGCCACATATTTTATTGAATTATTTCAAATACGTCAGCTGTGAGTTCGCCCAGTTGAGTGTTTGGTACTCATCTTTGCAAGCTGCGTGATAATTTGGCCGCGCGTTTTTACAGAATGTTCAGATGTATTTATCTTTTAAGGATATAATAGCTCAACGACTCCTCCTATATATAAGTAATTTTTGACAAAAGCATCAAGGATTGCTCAGTTTGTTGTAGGTCTTCGACCCCATGTAATCGGTTTTTCTCGGCCGCAGGACACCTACAGCCGGACAGACTCCGTGTACTCCGTGAGGAAAATACTCTACACAACGTAGTATCATCATGATGTAGGGTTTTTCTCGTACAGTTAGTCGGAAAAACGATCGATTGACCAAGGAATTCAAGGCAACGATAGGGGGCATGTTAAAATATAACTTTCTCTACGGAGTTGAGGTCACTCTCGCTCGTGGCTCAGTACGTCGCCCACAAACGAACTAAAACGTGCATTACTGTGTTGGCGCCGCGTCACAAACAATTCCATGGCGCTTCGAATATCGCTAAGAAGATGAAAAACACAAGAAGAGGTGGCCACTCGCGCAAGTGGCTCGGAGTCGCTGAAAAAAGAGGCCCTGAAAATGACCCCCTACCGAAGTCTTCATCTATTGTAGGCCTTCACCCCTGTCAAACCACACGTTTTATTCTGGGCCACGGGACACATACAGCCGACCTGAGTCCGCATTGCGTGAGGGGCATCCTCTATCGTCGTGCAGGATTTTGCTGCTACTAGGATAGGTCAGTTCTATTGCTTAAACAATATTCAACCAAGCTCTTCACACACACATCGGATAGGTCAGATCCCTTCTTTCATGATCTGCGAGGGGTATGTTTTTCAGGGACGACAGATCCCTGGTAAATATGATCTGCATGGCCAATTCCCATGACGCGTGCCACGGTAGAGGTGCAGCGTTTTTTTTCTGAGGCTCCTCACTTGAGGAGCTCGATCCATCTCCCAAAAACTGATTTGGGCAAAAAGCAAAAAGTGCTTCCCGATAAACAATCCCAATGGCTTAGTAGGTATAAACGACGAAAATAATGATGGGGAAAAAATAACGAAATTCCGACGATTTTGGGTTAAGAAGCTCCGTGATTCAGAAAACGTTTAAGCCAAAAAAAGTGATATCTCTATCGCAGCACGCGTCATGGATGATGTTGCCGGGTGCGGGCCAGATGATTTGAATGATCCAGCGCATGATTCCTTTTGGTTTTGAATTAGCACCACATACATTACACAGATCATGCACATAGTACTTGAACGACAGACGTAGAATCTACTACTGTAGTAGATCATCTAGTAGACTAGATCGTCATCAGACCGATGTGTGAAAGTTGTATCGGTTAGAGTGAAACGAGGTAGTAAGAAGAAAATACTATCAGATGTTTTGTTGGATGTTGTTTTTTTTTCGTATATCAGCAGTGGTGGTACCCGAAGAAGGCGGTGGTGTGCGAGACCCCTATTACCGCCTTATTGGAGGCAGCCGCCTTACTCGCTAAATAGGGCGGGTAGCGCATTTGTATTGGATTAGAGTGTCTGTACACATGTGGAGGCCTCAACTGTCCTCAATACAGCTGTAAACCGCTCTATTGAGAGACCAGCCGTGAAGAAGGTGGTAACTGCCGTACTTCGGGTATCACTCGAGCCAGGCGATTTTGACCGCCTTATTCAGAAATACCGCCTTATTAGTACCGCCTTATTCGGGGACCACCACTGCTGTATAAGAAGTTTTGTAGAAACGATACTTCGTTCATCTCGAAACCACATACTACTGGCTCCTACGCCTTGTTCTGCGAGGCCGACTCTTATGGGAGACGAAACCGGAAAACAAAGCAGGATTTCCCTCCGTCGTGTATAAACCCCAGGGCAGTGCCGTCGTTAACATGAGCCATATTTCCGATCATTGCGCGAACATACAAAACTGTGCTTTCCGCGCACAGCACCTACCGCCGCCGAAGATTCCTCGCCTCACAGGGCACGAGATGACGTCAAACCTTCGAGGCCGTAGTAAGCTCCACTGGTCTGAGAGTGCTCGCTGCCAAGCTTGAGGGCCGTGGATACTGCGTGGCTGGAGTTCTAGCTCGAGACGTGAGTGCCTGACTCATTTCTGGACGAGTTGTTTTCAGACGAAACTGGGCCGCACAGTTTTTTGCTGCTCCAGCACACAAAACAAGATTTCCAGCGACGGTGTGGGTTTCAACACCATACAGGGGAAACCCTGTTTTGTTTCCCGGTTTCGTCTCCCATAAGAGTTGGCCTGAGGAGCATCATCTATTATCGTGCAGGGGTTGTGCGCTTCAGGAAAGATCAGCTACTACTACTACTGTAGACCTTCCTTCTTCCATCCCATCCAAGTTTTTCTCGGTTAGAGTCAAACGTTGTAAGATACAATTGTTGGCTGAACGTCATTGGTTATTTGAGTTTTGTAGAAGCGATACTTCTTACATCTCCGAACTGCATACTACAGACTCCTACCATTCCTTGTTCCGTGAAGAGCATCGATCATCTATCATCATCGTGCAGGGGTACAGTATTGCTACCAGGACAGGTTACTACTCTTCCATCTTCCATCCCATCCAGCCGTTTTTTTCTCGGTTACAATAGAAACAAACATGATATTCGTGAATGGAAGAACTAACTCGGACAAGCAGAACAAGGCAATGCCGTGATTTTGGAACCGATGATCCGCAATCCAAATGTTACACTCGAACCGTACTTGATCGACGTTGGCGTGAGATCTTCACGATTTAACACGTAAGAAGGTGTGATTGTTAAATGGTTATATGTTCGCATAATAAGTTGTTTCGTAGAAAAACGATACGTCGTACATGTCCAAACCGCGTGCCACCGACTCCTACTCCTTATTCCGTGAGGAGCATCATCTATCACCGTTGTGCAGGGTTTTCGCTGCCGGAAAAGGTCAGTTGTCGTATGCCTTTCATCCCATCCAACCAAGGTTTTATCGGTTAGAGTGCAACGTAAGATTTGAGTGTTGATTAAACGGTGGTTATTTGTTCGTATAATATATGAAGTTTTGTACCTGGTAGGAACGATACACTTCGTACGGCTCCAAACCTCATACTACCGACTCCTACTCCGTATTCCGTGAGGAGCATCATGTATGTATCATCATCGTGCAGGGCTGTTGCTATCAGGAGAGGTCAGTTGTCAACGTAGGCCTTCCATCCCATCCAACATAAGGAGATATGATGTTGGTTATATTGTTCGTGTAAGAAGTTTTGTAGAAGCGATATATGCTTCGTACCTCTCCAAACCGCATACTACCGACTCTTACTCCTTACTTTTATAATAAGTTAAAAATACACTACAGCTATGAGATCTAGGATTTCGTCGAAACTCATATTTGCAAGCTGTGTGTGATACTCCGACCGCGCGTGTTACGGGATGTGTATGTCCTCATGAAAGAGTAGAGGTCGGCGACTCCCCTTAGTACTAGTTAGCACCTTATCCCGTGAAGCGCATCATCTATCATCGTGCAGGGATTTCGCTACCAGAGAAAGTCGGTTATCGTAGGCCTTCCATCTTCCATCCCATTCAACTAAGCGTTTCTCGGTTAGAATAGAGTGAAACAACGCAAGTAAGAAGGCAGGATTGTTGATTGAACGTTGGATATTTGTTCGTATAAATAGTTTTTCGTAGAAACGATATAATAATATACTACGTGCATGTCCAAATCGCATACTACGGACTTCTACTCCTTATTCCGTAAGGAGCATCATCTATCATCATCGTCCAGGGTGTTCGCTGCGAGGAAAGGTCGGTTATTTTCCAGGCCTAGCTTCCATCCCGTCCAACCGCAAGTTATTCTCGGTTAGAGCGAAACTTAAGAAGATGTGATCGTTGATTGAACGTTGCTGATTGCTTGTTCGTGTAAGACGTGCTGCTGGTGGAAACTACACTTCGTACACCTCCAAACAGCAAACAAACACATGTCACTTCGTATTCCGTGAGGGGCATCATCTATCATCAAGGTCTCCAGCGAAATCCACCTCGACCAAGCTTTTATCGGTTGCAGTGAAAAACACGAAATAGTGATTGTTGATTGAACGTTATTATTGCTTGTTATTTCCTTTGTTCTTATAAAAAAATTAAAAATACACAACAGCTGTGAGATCTAGGATTTCGTCGAAACTCATCTATGCAAGCTGTGTGTGATACT
>JAYJMJ010282216.1:0-11593 GCA_036873875.1 Laminaria ephemera
CGCGTGCCCCCCCCCCCCCCCCTCCCCCGCGCTCGCTAGTGCAGCCTTGATGACACCGTTGTTTGGCTTTTGTGCGAGTAGTAGCATTCACCTGCTGCAGCATCCTGACGCCGATGATCTCCCCCAGTCTTAATCCTTCCTCGCTGTCGAACCTATAGTGAACCCCGCACATTTGCCTGCAGCACACAGAATACACCAAGCCAAGGTTCAAGTGGGTTTCCGTTCAGGAGGCTTTCTACGATAGACACGTGCTACGACAGAGAGGTAGCACTCTTTGGCCAAACCAACTTCTGACCTTCTGAGTTTGCCAATCTGACAAACTACCCGATCGATGCCGTCGGGATATTATTTCATTTTTACACGGTAGTATTGGTTGTATACCTAGGCGATGGGGATGCACTTTCATTTTTTCTCAAAAAGGCAGTTTTTGGGTGAGCTATAAAGCTTCTGGCGTGGGGGATCGTCAGAACGCTAGAGTGTTATACCCCTGCCTAAGCATACTGTAGCGTTCGTCTCTGTTGAGACGCGTGCTACAGTAGAGGTAGCACTTTTCGGCTTTTTTTTGGTTTCTGAATGACGGGGCGCTCCTTAACCCACAATTGACGGAATGCCATTCTTTTTTGGCAATGTGAATTGTCTTTTTGCTATTATCTAGGCCATAAGTTTGTTTCATCGGGTTACTTTTTCCATTCTTCTCAAACATCAGTTTTTAGGTGAGGTTTCGAGATCCTCAAGTGAGGAAGGAGCCTCAGAAAAAATATGGTGCACCTCCGTCGTAGCAAGTATATGTGAGCAAAGGGTTCTCCCCTCGATAGGCGCATACGACGCACGCTTTGGTAGAGGTACACCCTTCATTGTTTCTGAGACTCCTTGCTTGACGAGGTCTATCCTCCTCTCCAAAAACTGATTTCTGGGGAAAACAAAATGAACTATTACCGAAAAAAAAACAAAAAATCAAATGATCTAGGCAAGCGCAATGAAAATTGTTTGCAAAAATACAAATTTAGTTTAGTTAATAAGATCATTTTGGGTTATTGGAGCCTCGTCGTTCAGAAACCTTCTCTGACGAAAATTTGTTGGGTCTATCGTAGCACGTGTTATGCACGGATGGTACGATACAGGTAGTACCCAAGGTTTCTTCGCCCCCCCCCCCTATATGAAGCTCTACGCCTCAATCGTCCACCGACTTCGAGTAAAAAAAAAGATGCGCACGCCAATTTGACAATCGAACGACCTAGGTGTAGAGCGTCAAACACAAGAGATTCCAGCGATATTTTGGGGAGCTTCCTCCGTGGAGGAGCCTAGATAGTGAGAAATATTTTCGGCAGAAACAGGTTGACCCTGTCGTGGCTCGTGTCAGAGTTTCTCATGGACGCATCTGGTACATTAAGGGTGCACTTCAAGTTTATGAGGCTCCTTTCTTTGAGGAGCCCCATAACCCAGCTAACTATTGACTCTGCGAAACAATGGGCGTTCAACCATTGTAGATGAACCCCCACAAGGGCGAGAAATATATCTTAACAGTACTTGGTAGTTCCTCACGCATGCCACGATAGAGATTGCACATTTTGGGTAAATTACTTCCTGAAGGACGGCTCATTAACCCTAGGTCGCCGGACTGTCATTCGTTTTTTGCAATCTGAAGGTTTTTGTGTACCTACGTCTAGTCCACGAGATTGTTCACCTAGTTGCACTTTCATTTTAGTAAAAAAATCACTTTTTGAGTGGGGTAAAGATCTCCTCATTCGAGGATCTTCATAAAAAACGATGGGTGAGTCCCTAGCGTCACAGGATATTTCCTCCATGTTGAGCACCACGTTAAGCACCCCCGGCAGTCAGAAAGTGCTCTGACAAAAACATGCAACGTCGATCGCACATATACACATAGCACGCGTCTCTTGCACGTACCTGCCGAATGCGACGTTGACCGCCAATTTGTTGATTTCTCCCTCGTACGTAAGGCAGTTGTCGCCGGTGTAGGACACAAGCTCGAGGCCATCATCGTCGGGGTATACCGGGTCGTCGAAACATTCAAAGCCTCGGTCGAGTCCAACGAGAGCCTGCGGTATATGGCGCGTCGCGGCCGGGGTTGGAATATTGTTCTTCAGAAATGATGCTATCGTGGAAATTCCGTTTGACGGATAATTTGCAGGCGTCCTGATCTACTTTCACTACGCCCGGCGGACACACGCATCGGTACGGCGCGTGCTACGAACGGGGTAGGTATCTCTTGTTTGCCGAATATTTTCCGGTCAAAGGGACTCTTCAACACAGGAACTACCCAGTGTCTTTGCATTATTGTAACATATATTCGTTGCGTACCTTATCCATGGGAGTGCACATCGGGGTTCCGCTTTTCCTGTTTGTTCGAAGCAGTGTTCGGGTTCGGTATGGACCTCCTCTAATAAGGATCGCTCTGAACACTAGGTAGGGTGCACCCACTATCGTGTCACGTGTCACGCGTGCTTCGATAGGGATAGCGCCACCATACGATTCCGAGGCGCAACTCACATGAGGAACAATGACACAAAAGGAAAGCGCAACCTGATGAACACTTCCGCGGCCTAGGCATAACGTCGAATGCGGTATTGTAAGACACAACGATGTTGTGTAGTGTAGTTCCTCACTTGCGGATCTCCGTCTATGCGAAATAGGTTTGGCTAACCATAGGTACGGTACACCCTTATCGTACCACGCCTCACGGGAGTGCCGAACTGTTGTGAGGTTCGTCACTTGAGCGGCTCTAGCTGGAAATCGTTTACACTTTGGACAGATCATCGAGATCCCCAATTGATGATGATCTAGATCGTTCGGGGAAGTTCTGTATGGTCTAGTTCATGTTTCCTGGTAGGAGCCGTACGATATGCGTGATGTAGCACATGCACGTATCCTCACAAAAGCCACGATAGAGGTGCACCAGGTTTTTTCTGAGGCTCCTCGCTTGAAAAGGCTCCGAAGCTCACCATAAACAGATTAAATTATCGCTTCAACCCGAATACCACCCCCTCCCGTTTCCTCAGTGTGTAGACCAGGGCCTCTGTGGTCCATTATAACCGTAGATCACTCTGTGTACCGTCGCGAAGGCCTCGTTGAAAACTAAAACGGAATTCCTTCTGTTGCGTCGTGAAAAATACAATAAGGTGGGGGTAACCTGGATCTCGACTGTAGAATCCAAATCCTTGTTCCAAAATATACTATTACAACACAATGCCGCCGTTGTCCTAGATTAGAGCGACTGCGGAGAGGCCAAGGCTGCGGTAGAGGAGATGGTATATCGTCATGTTCTCTACCTAGTATAGGCCACTCGCGCGAGTGACTCGACGACTCCGTCAAACCTGAAGCTAACACCGTGTGGTTGGCGCAGTGTCTCAAACAGTTCGATGGCGGTGGCGGTGTATATCACGAAGCGGAATAGGACAGACGTGCTGTGTTGCAGATGTATAGGTCTAGCAAATCGCGCGAGCACCGAAAGTGAGAGTGGACGCGCGCTTCGATAGAGATACAGCTCATTTCTCTGAGGCTCCTCACATGAGGAGCTCTATACCTTACCCAAACACAAACAAAAGTGGTGAAAACGTAATGTGCAACGTGAAAAACAGTCCCATGGCATAGGTATAAAACGAAAAAGTTTACAAAAAGCTAACGGCTTTCGGACGACATTGGGTTACGGAGTCCCGAAACTCTAAGAAAATAGAAATACCAAAAAGTTCTACCTCTGTCGTAGACGAGGTCAGTTGATTAGTGCAACTCACCTTGAGCACCGTGGCGAAGGCGCCGTTCTGAACTGCGTGCCCTGCGGGGTAGGAAGGGTGTGCTGGCGAACCACCTCTAACAGCCTGCCGTGCAGAAGCAAAACAAAAAACGATATTGGTACACGGGCGACCACGCAATCCCGGCTGAAGATACACTTTCGACGGCGTCAAAGAACTCGTGTTACAGGAAAGGGGCTACCCCCATTTCGACGGTAGGGGGCGTACTCCCACTTTCACCACTGAGTTGAGGCCACTCGCGATAGTGGTTTCGTTTGTACCTGGATCAAAACCGAATTTCAAATCGGAAAATGCTTTAGTGAACACCAATTTGGTTCCCGTACAACCATTACGATGTTTGTCCCCGACAACCAGAGTTCAAATCAGCACGCTTTGATGCTATCCGCACGACGTTGGGTTACAGATACGGTCAGCACGCGGTCTGGTGGTTGATTTCAACTGCAGTACGTCAGCAAATGTTTCGCCTCTCCCCTGACGAAACATCCCTGCGGACGAAAAGTTGATTCAACGATACGAAAACAATTGGTACGTTCGACGAATACAAGAATACACTCGCGAGTTGTTGGAGGAGTATTTTGGCAGCAAGTCAACACACGGGTAGTGCAACCGTTGCTAACACGAGCGCAAAAATATCGACCCGGAAAAACACGTCACGGTGGGTTATCGCCAATGCTTTTTGTTTTAGGCTCCCGACTTGAGAAACTCACCATACCTCACCCAAACAACATTGTAAAAAGATGACAGTGCAACGTGACTACGGTAGAGCTACGCCTTTTCTTTTTCTAAGGCTCCTCCTTACTTGAAGAGCTCGATCCCCCTCCCCAAACCTGAATCTGGGGGGGAAAAAATAAAGTACTACCCTGATGAACAATCAAATGACCTAGGTATGCAATGAAAAATATTTGCGAAACAGAGATAATGAATTTCCGACGAATTTGGATCAAGGAGCCTCGTCGTTCAGATAACGTCTCAGGCAGAAAGTGCTACCTCTATCGCAGCACGTGTCCAATCTCATGGCCTAAGCAACCAAATATTTCTGACGCCTGCTATGGCAGGGGTGCCTCTAGGTTTCTCTGGGGTTCCTTGCTTAAGGGGCTCCCAAGCCTCACCCAGACAAAAAACACTCGGGAAGAACTGATAGTGCCACCCGATGAAAATTCCGATGGCCTAAGTATGAAACGAAAACCAAAATGCAAAAACGAGATGATATTCCAGCGATATTGGATGATGAAGGAGTCCCAGAATTTCGAAATGTTATTGCCAAAAACAAACGCTACCTCTATCGCAGCAGCCGTTTACTATTGTACAACACACACGATACTGGGTATGTGGTTAATCGAAGAGCCCAGATGATCAGAAACATGTTGTCCGAGAAGTGCTGCCTCTATCGCAGCACGCGTCCGGACTACCATCGGCGGTTAAGTCTAAGAGCAGCGCCGGAGCAGAATGCACGAGACATCGACAAGTCCGTGCGTGAAGACCCACTGCACTATCCTGGAGCTCGCAGTATTAGAGCCGACGCACGCCCCGCTAATGGTGCACATATGTTTGTTTTTTTTCTGATTCTCGACAGCTGAGGATCTCTAAGCTGACGTTGAGGAACCCTGAAAGGGTTGTGGTGTGTGGTCACGCGTTGTACCAATGGGGTACGGTATCTCTTTTTGACTTTTTGGTCAAACCATTGGTCAAAATATTTCTGACTACGGGACTCCTTAACTGGGGAACTGCTCAATATCGTCGGAGTACCGTTCTGTTTTGCAATCTTGTTTTCGTTGGTCACGGGATTTTTCAGCGGTTTGCAAATTTTATTTTTCCTCAAAATCATAGTTTGGAGTGAAGTGTAGAGCTTCTCAAGAAAGGAGCCTCGGAAAGAGTAGGCTCTACCCCGATCGTAGCGTGCGGCCACCTGAGGGAGTACCCAGCAGTGTCTCTGCATGTTGAAAAAAAATATCGTTCGTTGTATACCTAGGTCACGCGATTACACATCGGGTTGAACTTTCGAAGATTTTGTGGAAATATTTATTGGGTTCGGTACGGGCCTCCTCTAATGATGAGGCGCTGAAAGGGTAGTAGCACGCGTCACTCGGTGAACAATCCCAAGGACCAAGCACACAACGAGCAACACTGTGAACAACAGAAGGTGTTCCGACAATGTTGTATAGTCCCTCAGTTGGATAACCCCGAGTGTGGCGTGCCGCGATGGGGTGTGCACCAAAATTTCCCGAGGCTCTCCATTTGAGGAGGTCCATGCCCCACCCAAAGTCTTGATTGTGATGAAAAATCGCAAGTGCAATCCGATGAACCATCCCATCTGGCCTAGGCATACAACGAAATGCGTTGTGACCATTCGACGTCATCGGGTAGTTCTTCGGTAGAGGGTCAGAAGCCACGGTAGAGGTGCACCCTTTATTTTTGTGAAGGCTCGACACTTTAACCCTCTTAGCACTAGAACGCTATCGGCCCCATGAAATGGGCCCAAATTTATGTGGTCTTGCTTGGTTTTAGAGGCATGCTCTTTGATTGGACTTTGAATGCCCCGTTTACCACGCCCAAGCTTTGAAAAGTGACGTACTCTCGGCTGTGGTGGGCCCAAAGTGTCCGGGCTCTTTCGACATGGTCGTGGTTGGTTATTTTTGTGCGGTTTCCGGGTGGGTGCCAAGAGGGTTAAGAGCTCTGTACGTCACCCAACAACTGATCTGGCGATTAATACAAGTGCTCTCCGACGAACAACCCCACGAACTAGGAGTACAACGAAACAAAATCAAAACCTGCAATTTAAAATTCCGACGATGTTTGGTTGGGGATACCCTTCAATTAATACTATAAACAGCCAAACGGGGATACCTCGATCGTCTCACACGTCAAATATTTCTTCAAAACACAATGCTACCCCCTTTCGTGACATGCATCGTCAGCCGTAAACGCCTTTCCGGGAAACAGCTACATACAGTAATAGGATGCTTGCGATTTCCAAATTCTGTTGGGTTGGAAAACGTGTAAAACTTGCGTTGAACAGGACGAATGTGGTAAGCAAAGGCAAACCAACCCACGGAAACGTAGGTTAGAAAATGAACAAAACGGTAGGAAAACGAATTTCAATATTTTTGTCGTTGATTTCACATGGGTTGGGTTGGCCTTAGATTGTGACGTTCGACGGTTTCAGAATTAATACTCTATTTTTTCCTACCCAGCTCCTACCCAACCTACGTGGGTACATCGCAACACCCTAGTGGTCCCCGAATAAGGCGCTGATGTGCGAGACCCCTAATGCCGCCTTATTGACGGCAACCGCCTTATTCGCTTGTAGGGCAGATGGCACATTACGGAATTGGTTTGCGAGTGACAGTCTAAGGGTGTGAGTACAGGTGTGGAGGCTTAATCGCCTCCAATAAGGCGGTAGACCGCCCCATTGATGTACCAGCCGTAATAAAAATTGTCACTGCTGTATTGCGGGATTCAGTCTTGCCTACTGGCGACACCGACCGCCTTATTTCAGGTACCGCCTTGTTCGGGGACAAAAACGGTACCCCTTATTTTTATTTATATTTTTAATAATGACGTTTACGCTCCAGCTCAACTCGTAAGAGGTTTTATCTCATCTACCTTCTGGACAAGCCGTGGTCGCAGGGGTCTCCAATTCCCCCCCCCAGTACGTGTCTTCATTTTTAGCGCACACCGGGTTTCAGCGTTCCCTTTTCAGCTTTTTATGCTCGTCGATTGTCATCATGTTTTGCACCTATCCTACGACGACTCTCGCAACATTCGACCTCTCATCACCTGCGACAGAAGATATGTGCGAGCATGTCCATCATCCTGTCCGTTATTTTCGTTGATTTCCTCGTTGTGTGAGGCCACCCGTCCCAACAAATCCTCGTTATTCAAAAGCGACTCGTGGAACTCCACGTCGAGATCGCCGTACATCACGTTGTGGAGCGTACCGGCAACGGCCTGCCTCGCATGATGACCCGTTCACGAGTACAACACATGGGAAGGGGGCAAGGCGGGTCAGGGGGGGGGGCGGGGGGGGTCGTTTTATTAGTGCACCCGTGGATATATGGTCCCATGATCCACCCACAAAGACAACACACGGCGGTGGGGCGAGACGGCGGGGTCTATTCGTTAGAACGGTGTACGGACCAATGCTACGGTAAGGGAAGGACATACATTTTCAGGGGATCGTCGTTTGAGTTGGTCTGCACCTCAGCCAACCACCGGCGTTTGTTCAGAAAAACGGAAAGCTAAGCTCGATTGAACATCCCACGGCCCAGATGTCAGGGGAACAATGACGGAACACAAAATATCGATTCCAAATATATTATGTAGCTCCTCAGGTCGAGTAGCCCGGCCTGTCAGCGGGTATTGGTTCAATAAGTGCTACGTACCTGTATACAGTAACATGCGTGTACGATATGTGCGGTGAAATGACCCAACCTGAAGTAACGACACCGGGGGGTGTGCGTAAGCGGGCGGTCAGACGGGAGGGGGGCACCAGTTTAAGATTGGTGTTTGTCAGCCTAGGTGGCGTTACGAATGCTGCGATAAAGGTAGCAGCTCTATTTCCTGAACTTCTCCCTTGCTTGGGGACCGCTACACACCGCACCCTAAAGGTGTTCCTGGAATAATCAGGAAGTGAACCCCGATGAACAATGCCATAACCTGGGGATACCTGGTACAACGAATATAAATCTTTACGACACAAGTATTGTTCCAGCGACATTGGGTAATTCGTCAGTTGGGGAGCGTCGTTGATCGGAACGATTTTCGTCTAGAACGTGCTCCTTTGTCGCAGCACCCGTCAGGTCGTAGGTTGGCGTGTTATGTTTGTCGACTTTAGGTTAGTCTTCGAACGAACCCTACACGAACACCGGCCGCCATCTTACACACCCAAAGAGTGTGGGCGGGGAGGCGACGCCGGCGGGCGGGCGGGCGGTGGTCTTGTGTTTGATTAGTGTTCTATATTTGTCTAGACAGGTACCAGGTAGAAGGACGTATCCGACACCAATACCACATCTATAGACGCCATAACGGCATGTATGCTCCATGTAACCACGGCTAAGATAATATTGTATATAATATCCCCATTATATCTGCGTAGTGTAGAACGCTCGCGCGAACGACTCGTTCCGTCACTCAAACAAGAACTGTAAGCATATTTTAGTATGTTGGCCCAGTGTAGCAACCAATTCCATCGTTTTGCATTTGCTACAGTTACTCGCGCGAGTGGCTCTGAGCCGCTGAGAATCGAGGCCGTAAACTCTAAAATTGACCACCCTATGGTTTCATGTGTACTTGCACGGTCTGTTGACCTCGCGTTTCTTAACCACGTCATTAACTGATCCATCTGTCCATGTGGTCTCCCTCGTGGGCTGAAATACACTAAGCTGGGTATCGGCTATTGAGCGTGTCAAACACAATTTGCGACTTATCTGACAAAAGACAAAGGCAAAGAGTAGCGTATCTGCATCGTTTCTTCCGGTTGGATTATACCATCACCTCAGGGCGCGCGAACAGGTGCACGTTCCACTTCTGGTACCACGAAGACCTCTGGGCCATCTCCGCACTTCCGAGAGTCTTCATGACGTGGGATACGCCGAAGCTAACGAACCCCGTTTGGCGGCTGCTGTTGGCGTACGGGCCGTTGAAGCCGGCCTTGCTGATGGCCCCTTCCGCTAAGAGGATAAGAGCGCCCCGTAGAGCCTCCCTGCGACGGAGTAACGTTTGCCGGTTGTCGGTTTTGCGCTAGTACCTCTGCGATCCTCTGCAAACCGTGTACGAAAACCGTTCGAAGTGGACCAAGGCTACCATAGAGGGGGTACCCCAACTATTTCCTTTGCCGAGTCTAGGCCACCCGCGCGCGAGGCTCGTAGTACCTCAGCAAAAACACGGCGAAAGCATTGTTTTTTGTTATCGCAGCGCAGCAAACGTTTCAATGACGATGGACTTCGCGAAACCAGAGTAAAGCACCTGGATAGGTAGGGACTCGAGCGAGCGGCTCTTTTTAAGAAAGGGGCCAAAAAAAAGACTCCCCTAGCCTATCTCGCCTTGGTCCGTGGTTTGTCCCCAAATGCGTACGTGCGGATCTAAATGTGTTAACCAAATTCCATGCAGCTTGTTCGCGGGGTGGCATTATCCTTATTTACGGAGGCCCATAGTAATCGGGACCCACGATGTGCACAAAAACCTATATATTCCACTGTTTTTTACTAACCGTATTTGGTCCTGATTACTGTGTTCCCCCGTAATAGTGGCACGGCAAAACGCATGCAACGGTGGAGGTGCACCGCTTTTTTTGCTGAGGCTCTTCGCTTGAGGAGCCCTGTACCTCCCACCAAAAACTGGTTTGAAGAACATTAAAAGTGCTGTTATATAGACGATGAATAATTCCTTGGCCTACACCTTTTCCAAAAACAAAAAAATGGAAATTCCGACGATTTTGGGGTTAAGAAGCCCCGTCATGCAGAAAAGCGTTCTAGCCCAAAAAATTGCTACCCTCTATCGTAGCACGCGTCGCAAGGCGGGTACCTTCCTACCCAAGACCGGTTCGACGCCACTCTCTTCGACCGAGACACATGCTGCAAATACTACCAATAGTACGGTAGAGGTGCACCGATATTTTACCTGAGGCTCCTGACTTGAAGAGTTCTACACCACACCAAAACAAAATGCTGATTTTGAGTAAGCTGAAAGTGCCAACCCGATGAAAAAGTCTACCACCTTGATATACAATACATTTATACTGCAAAACACACACAAAAAAAAAAAGATAATCCGACGATTTTGGGTTAAGGAGCCCTTTCATATGCAGAAAACCAAATTTTAACAAAAAGGCTACCTCTATCGTAGCATGGGTCGCGAGTGCCTCCGTTCCTCACCCACCGCCGGAATCACGAATAAATGGGGCTGGTGTAGAGTAACATCCAGCAACATGCCGGTGCGTGTCGCGAATAAATGAACAGAAAACCACACCAGGGTAGCTACTCGAGCGAGTTTGGCAGCTGCTCCAACAAGTGAACCGGGATGTAACCCCCATTTCGTAGCTGTGGCTCGTATGCCTGAGCTCCGCGTGGGAAAAAATTAAATCGCATGCTGCCGTAGAGGTGCATCATGTCTTGTTTTAAGCTCCTTCCTCACTTGAAGAGATATCTACAGTACCTCACCCCAAAAACTGATTTTGATATTACTCTAAGTGCTACCCGATGAACAACCCCATGACATAGGAGTACAAACGAAACAAAACGCGAAACGAGAATGAAATTCCGACACTATATCGGGTTAAGGTTCCCCGTCATGCACAAAAAGCGTCAGCCGAGGAGTGCTATGTCTATCGTAGTACGCGTCCGGGTTCATGGTTGAAAATGACTATAGTGCGAAAAAATTGTTCAACGGCGAAGTAAGCAGAACTACGATACGATAGGGGTAGCTTTTTTTATGCCTAGATTTGTTTTGACGGCGGGCGAAGCTTCTTAACCTAGGATCTACCTAAATTTTTTTGGTTCGATTTGTATTTTAAAATACTCTTCGATAGATACCTGGACCAGTGACATTTTGTATCGGGCTTCCCCTTAACGGTTTGTAGAGGTCGGTGGTTGGGTGCAATTTATCGTCTCCCTCAAGCATGAAAACTGATTAATGTCTTGAATTTGTGAATATATTATATTCCATCACCCCCCTTAGATATCGTCTGCTTCGATGACGGAAAATAGTTTATGTCTTGACAGAGTGTACTAATATGTTCCCCTCTACCCTCAAAAAACAATTATGTCTTGAAATAATATGAATTACGTGAGTTTCGGGGGGGGGGGGGGGGGGGGGGGGGGGGGGCG
>JAYJMJ010282251.1:0-28881 GCA_036873875.1 Laminaria ephemera
ATCTGACTTCTATGAGACACATAATTATATATACGTAGTCTTATCACCGGTGAGGGGACGGGCGGAGGGGGGGGGGGGGTTGTTGAAAGTCGTGTTTAAGTCGCATTAACTGCTCGCATGTTTCGGGAAGTTCTGAGCGCTAGTCAATGGTGTTAATTCCTGACTGTTTTTCTGACCGGGTCACTGGGGTTTACATGGGGATAATTGTCTGTATGGTAAAAATACAAACTGTTTTTTACGGGGCTACATGGTGTTTTTTGGGAACGCGCTATTTACACTGCTGCTGCGGTTGTTAGGTTGCGGTAAGATGTTGTCTATGATCGTCTGAACTTCACACTTCCCACTGTTCTTGCTAGGTAACTGCAAGACTTAAGTTTCGATTCGTCTGGACATAACAACTTTGCTCTTTACTCTATATTAATTATTAGTTTCCACAAGGAGTAGTCTATACTCATCTGAACGCTTGACTTTGAACGCTTGACTTTCACACTTTCCACAACTTCTGTCCTTAGGCTAGCAAGACTTCGGCTTGGTTTTTCAGATTGCATGGCTTTACATTTATTTTCTCGATGCACTGCACCCATAGCGCTACCCGCCATGCTGCCATTGTTGGCTTAACACGACACGATTTTGTGTTCGTTTCAACTCCTCTTTGTCATTTTCACAACGCTAGGTTACGATGGAGGTGATTGCTGCGAATGCACATGTATCAGCACCGACTTCACCTGCGGCGACAACGGTTACGATTGCGTCGACCCAGACTCCTCTTGCGAAGTCGGCTACGTCGAGGCCGCAACCAAGACCACCGTCAGTGCATCTGCCAATGCCTATGACGAACGCCCGGGCGCGGACAGCGACAGCAATGGCTGCTTCATTGACGGGTGCGACGCCGAACTAACCCGGGACGGTATCACTGCCGACACAGAGTCGAGGTGGTCTTGCGCCGCGAAACTTGTCCCCGGTGGATTGGCGTGCGCGATCGACTTCGTATTCGATGATGTCCAGGATATCAAAGACGTGGAGGTGGCGTTCTATAAGGGGGAAGAACGCTCGCGCACTGTTCAGGTAAGCGATGTTTATTATCCCTTTTACTGCTGCAGAACCCATCCCCAACTAAATTCAAGTGGTTTATACTCCAAAGCGAGGTGGCTTCAGTTCTTAAGGGGGAGATCCGCAATCAGCATAGACCTCGTTCTTGTTGATGGCTCATATACATGCAGCGCCGTGTTTGAGACTGCTCGAACAAAGGTTTTAACGGATACTGACATTGTTGCCGAACAGCGACGAGGTTGAGGGAAGCCGCACGTATCACCCTTCTTGGATGATTTGGACATTGTCCTGACTGCACTGCTGATATACTGTAGACATCGTCTCCTTAAAACGGCAGATATAGGCTCCCTATACTAAGATGTGGGAAACCAGTGTGACAAAATCTGAGTTCCCCCGTACGTATATGTACCAGGGTATGTAGAAGATCTCCCAACATTAATTTTGAGTCTGGCTCATAATACCAGTTCAGTAGTGTACCCACTTTAAGCCCACCGCGTGGCAAGCCAATCTACGTGGTCTTCGTTCTTGTGTGTCACTGCCATTGTGTACACTGCAGAAATTATCCCATACAAATTCCAAGTTGTTTTTTGTTTCGTGACAAGTCGATTTACCTCGTATTATCTCCCGATAGGTCTTACAACGGGTGGTCTTGAAATGGGTACACCACTGCTGTTGGCACTTCACGATATTTGTTTTTATGTCCGATCAATCCGATTGCATTGTTATTTCGTACAGCAGTACAGTTGAGGTTCCTCTACAGTGCCGGTATGTGAAAGCCGGAAATATCGGCATTATAACGGAAACCGGCATTATTCCTCACACTGCCACTACTGGTTGTTCTTACCTGTGACTAGCGATTTGACGGTGGCGGGCAACCAGCACTACTTAACTGTCGGCGTCCCCGATGGTCTAGTGGGTTAACCGCGTAACCACTAAGGTCAATGTCGCGGGTCCGAGCCCCCCCGAGTGCATATTCGTACTCGTAGGGACTTTTTCTTGTGCTAAAAATTGACTTGCGGAAAACGCGAGAGCGTGAGTAAGCAAAATATCGATAAAAATTGACGAGCGTTGGGAATGCTGAACCCTCTGCGCGATAAAAATGAAGGCACGTACCGGGGGGGAGAAGGGACGACACCTGTGACCACGGCTTGTCTAGAGGCTGGAAAGTAAAAAAAGTGTGAAAAAAAAAAGAAAAAGGGCCCTGTAGACGGATCTCTACTGCTGTATTCTAACATACCTGGTAGTAACTACAAGGTAAGTTGTTGGGCATTAGAGACCAAAAAGTGGTATAGTTGGCACTCAAATCCAGCCTCTCCGTATTTGAGCATAAATAACAGACACTGGCACAGAAAACAGGTACTGGCAGTAGTAATTAATGTACTGGCAGTAGCTATCCACTACAGGAGTTGAGCCTGCCAGTAGCTGTTGGCAGTACATTTTGATATGACGTAGGTCAACGAAACACTTTACTGCGTAGGTAGAAGACATGACGATAGCCAATCAAATGTGTTTACTGGTGAGAGACTACCACCCTGCACTATTCACTAACGGTAGGAGCGATGAAGTATCACTAAATATATTTGGTTTGAGGTTTTAATGATGCGTCTGCGCGATCGAAACTAAAGTGTAGATCACCGCACATGATCGTCACAGGCTACATGCATTATTTGTTGGTTTTGTCTTGATTTTGTCTATCAATGACAGAATTATATATTTCTTGATATTTTCGGTGTCGATGACCGCAACCACCCTCGGTCAGTACAGTAGTGAACCCCGATCAGTATACGGATGCAGTTCTGTAAGCTGATTGCTCACATAGTCAGTATTACTCACCACTGATTGATACTCTGTCCTCGTCTTTAGATTTCGTCAGTTGTTGTATGTACGTACGTAGTCATACTGCTGTCAAAAAGAATCCCCACCATTGCCTTCATTTTCTTCCTTGCTCTCGCGATCCATGGATCGGTGACTCGTCGAAGCATTATGTATGGCCTGCTGCTTGCTGCTGTTAGTTTGCCAAACACGTAGTGTTGTATTCCGAACCGACGGAAGTAGTGTAGGACGCACCCTGGCTCACACGAGAATTTGACCCTGGCCGAAATAGATTTTCCCTCAAGTGGTAACGGTGGCCGTACGTAGTGTTCTTGTGAAATGTGCTAACGTATACTTCAGCTGTGATTTCGCGGATTTTGTCGAAACTCGTCTTTGCAGGCTGGTTGGGATACTTCGATCGCTCGTTCTACGGACAGTGTGTTGATGTCTTCACGAAGTAAATACTGTAGCTCATTGACTCCCCTTTGGGCTAGCTTGTACAGAGTGCTGAAGTGTTTGGGACAGCAGTCGAAAGTGTAGCCGTTTTTTGTTGCGTGTGTTCCAGTTGTTCGTCACGTTATGTTGGCATAAGGACCCATAAGATCTGCAAGTTGCCACGAGAGACGACATTCGCAGCAATTCTCTAGAGGAGCTGTTTTCCACCCGACCGCTGCAAGTGATTGAACTACTCCACATCACACAACGGTGAACACAGAATAATGTGCTTATTTGCAGTATTGGACACCTACCAACAAAACGTGTAGGATGAAAGCCAGGCTGAGATGTACAGGACCACACGAAACTCAAGACTCGCTTTTATAAAGCATGTGCAGAACGCAGCCATGTTCTTGAATATGAAGTACTGAATGAACCGACATTCCAGTATCTTACTATCAATAGATCTCCTGTACTGCACAATTCGACGCGAGTCGACGAGGGAAGAAAGTGCTGAAATCTTCTCGCGATAAAATTTAACGCGCGTACCGTAGTGGGGAGGGGAGAGAAGAGCCTGCTTAGTGACCCCGGATCTGAATACGACTAGGGAGGTTTAAGGAGAAATTAAAGTTCGAAGATAATAAATGGGACGAACAAAAAAAATAAACTGCGTGCTGTCCGCCCTTTAACTGACATGCTATCCTGTTGTTTGTTGAACATACCCATTAAATAATATGAAATCCAGCCTGGACCAACTTACCTCCTTCTTACCAGGCCTCCTGTACTGTATGCTGTCCGGCCGATATTTGGCTTTTATTATGTTCTCTCGTGTGCAGGCTTCGATAGATGGCGTTGTCGTGGGAGAGTACGATTCTTACACGGGATCAACGTTCAACTCGCTCGGCATCCAGGGGGACGGGGTGGAGACTCTGACTCTCACGGCGGTCGGCCTCACCGAATTCGAGTGGATCAGCTTCCTAGAGGTCAGTGATGAATGCTGCTGTCTTGCACAACGCCAACCAAGACGTTGTGTGCGTAAATTGACGTTCTGGGTGTCAAGATAGCGTCGTGATTGTTTCAAGGTTGTGACACGACTGTATCTCGTGTGTGTCATGATCGGATTATGCTTGTGTCATGAATGGTTCGAGGTCAACATGCGAAATCTCCGCTACGAGTTGTCCACACTTTAGTTTTTGTTGTCATCGCTTTTGCTTTTCAGCTCTGCTTGCGAGAGAGTTTACCCCAACAACCTTCTGAACAAGGTGTGGTCACAGTTGTCCTCCCCTTGTCCCGTCCTACCCTCCCTTTACTAATCTTCATGCACAGAGTTCAGCGTTACCACTGTTCGTCGATTATCATAGAACTTTGCCAACACACCCTCTTGAGATATTTGTGTTCTAGCACATTGTAAATTTCACAAACCTCAACACGTACAACAGTAGACCCCAGCACAGCAGTCCCAGAGTCACGCCCTATTACGGAGGGCCATAGTAATCAGGACCCACGATATACACAAAAACCTATATATTCCACTGTTTTTACTAACAATTTTTAGTCCTGATTACTATGTTCCCCCGTAATAGTTCCTTGTGACACGACGGTTTCTTTCAATGTTTGGTTGGCGTCTTTCGGTATTTTTTGTCAGCAGGTGTGTAGTAGAGTATGGTGTCGGCAATGCTTAGCGAAAGCAATAGCGCTGATGTGAAACCATGGGTGCCGAAGGGTGCCCGGTTTCTTTTGAGGTGACGTTCCAGCTATAAAAAACGCTAGAGAGTTACATTGCCGATTCTGCGACCGGTGCGGAGAACACCCCAAATCTCGGCGGTAGCATTGGCGTGCTCGTGCGCATGATGAACATTGTAAACATCCAGGTATTTTGCACGACCGTTATACTCTACGCGTCGTCGTAGAAATGCACCCCTTGTGCACTTCCGAGAGGACGCGTGCAACGATAGAGGTGGGACGTTTTGGCAAACCGTACGTTCTGAATGGCGGGGCTCCTTAAACATAAAAATGTCGGAATGCCATTCTTGATTTGCACTATGAATTCCGGTCTTCGTTTTACCTATGCAAAATGGGTTTGGTCATCGAGTTGAACTTTCAATTTACTAAAAAAAGTGTTTTTTGGGTGAGGTGCACAGAGCTCCCCCGGGTGAGGAGTGTCAGATAACAATTGGTCCACCTCTACGGCAGCATGCGTCTCGAGAAGGAAACAGTGTAAAAATATGACGATGACAGCATCGGCCATAGTAGGCAACCCGGGGTGCTCGATTAGGCGATACCACATATCATGCCCGAACTGAATGGTACACGACGCTACTCAAAGTGCTTATTGCTCACGCTCGATCGTACTTTTCATTTACCGGCCGTTTTTTGCCCGGGTCCCAAACCGGGTCATATACCCCCCTCTCGGAAGTTAGCGATCGGTCCATGTTTTTAACAGTTGTCTTTGTCGCGTTTTGTGCCACATCCGTCATTTGTCGACCTCCTGCAGGTGCGCATTATGGTTGAGGCCTAAACATCCACCTCGTCGTGCAAACACCCCCGAAAACATCGGCGACCGTGGCTGTTGTTCAAGCATCTCCTTCAAAAACCGGATCCCACGTTTTCTGTGGACAACATGGCTGGGTTTAGCATTGGTTTGACTTTGGCAGTACGTGAAATATAGGAGTTCACCCCATTAACCCTGCACCATCATTTTTGAGGAAAACCAACTTGGGATTAGTGTGGGATATTGTTTTTCGGTGGTGAAAGGGTCAAGCCGATTGTTTAGCGAACGTCAGGTCCTACGGTGGAAGTCAACGTGGTGCACATGCCACACGTTTTGATGGATCTGAATGTGTTTTCGGCTCGTCAATGTACCACCGCCACTGCAGACACCGATACTTATATGGACGGATGCGTGGAATGCTTGATAAAGGAGCTGCATTCGTAGTGTCAGTGGAAATACCGGTCGTGTGGATTGGCGCGTTGAATGCTTGAAAGGGAATCAACATTCGCATTGTCAATGGAAATATCGGTGCTGGGGTTGGGCGCTGTTAATGCGTGAAAATTGACGAAACTAGTTTCAGTTCAGATATCGGTAAGTACTATGCATGGACTCCTTCATCGCTTGGAAAGAGGTCAATGTGTTTTATCAGAACTCAGCCGCGAATATTTGGTCGGTGCTGATGGCGATTATTTGGCTGGACGCTTTAAGTGGTTGGTAAGGGGCTATAGTCGTGTCAGGCTAGATATGGGTGCTGTGGATAGACTCTTGGAATGCTTGAAAATCGCAAATACAGTGTTAGTCCATATATTGCTTCTTGTCGATAGACGCTTGGAATGTGTGAAAAGTGGCAAATGTATAGTGTCAGTCCAGGTATCTGTACTGTGGACGGACACTTTGATTACTTGCAAAAGATGGACACGGCGTAATCGGTTGGTGTAATCTAGCTGACCTGTAAATCCTGTAAAGGATCAACGGTTCACTGGAAGACAGGGATAAACGGTACTGTGTGACTTGAAAGGCATGTGCGTACAGAACTACTGCCTGCCATATCTTAGCGTCGGTGTGGAGGCGTGCAAGATGACTCGTTTTGGCAGTGCTAGGCGGAGATGAGGCGCATACCGCCTGCGATGTACCGCTCATATATTCAAGTTAGGTAGAGCTCTACTGTCTGTACATTTTTCAGCAGTCAATTTCCAGTCTGCAATTCAATAAATGCGTGTACCAGAAGGCGTTTTGAGTGTTGACAGATTGTATTATATCTTCGTCTGCAATGCAGGTGGTTTCCGTATACTTCAGAGGGGAGTGGGTTGGGTGGTAGAAATATGTGGAATTTACATATGTATAGCATACGTGTCAAGCCTCGAAAATACGGCTGTCGCTCTTAATTCCGACAGTGGTTAGATTGTCTTAGGGGTGAGTACGTGACCTCGTACACATCCGATGGTGGGTTTGGATATACTTGTCATACCTGGTACCTGGTATAAAACGGATGTATGGTAGACACGGTGCCCGACATAGTTTGCGCTCCATCTAGCGATAAGCAAAGTCCCTGTTGACTATCTTCGAAGAGCGGATGACCCCTTTTGAAGTATAGTGGTAAACCCACTCTCAACCCACCCCGAAACAAGCCAACTCAGGTGGTCTTTTTTCTACTTTGGTATTTGTTTACTACTGCTAAAACGCTGCCAAGTAGTTCCGATTTCGTAACAAGCCGATTGACCTGGCCTTATCTCCCGAAAGGTCCTAAACAGGATGATCTTAAAATGAGTACACTACTGTACTTCAACATTGGGTTGAATGCTTCTGCAGTGATGCAAGGGTTTCAGTCTGAGGCGGCGTCAAATCAAGGTGTAGGGTATCAGGGATGTACAACCGTAAGGCTGTGCCAACAAGGGGGGCGAAGCATCCAAGGTGTGAGAATCAACCGAGATATATGTAAAGGGAGTATTGGGAGCAGTCGTGATTACGACGACTCCGAATTGGAGGTATCAGTGAATATGCGAGGAAACCCACCCACCGGTTGCTTATCGATATGTATATGTCCTTTCGAAGCACTGCCGGAAATAGTGGTTTTATGAACGATTGGGCGAGAATTCTCCACACTCTGGTTCTGTGCTTGTGCCAGAGAGAGAGAATCCAAAAAATATCTGAATGCAATGATTATCTTTCCAGTCCCCTCCTGAAAAAATGAATTACTTCTGACCTGACCAAGGTTATCGAATCTAGGTTGGTTCTAAGGGTTTTAACGCCGGCTGTCCCGGCTTTCTGGAATGTGAAATACGTTATGACGCAATATGTACAAACAATTCATAACGTGTTCATAACGTGACGCTACATGTGCAGAAGCCGGACAACACAACTAATACCATGGCAACTCTCTGTTGTGAACGCAGAGTTGCGTTCCAACGCAAGATTGATCTGTAGGTAGGATATGGTGCTTCCGCAGCTTCAAACCGGGACTCGGCGTTGACTCTTCGATCGAACACAGTACTATCTGCGCAAACAAACACATAGTATTTGGTTAGTTGGAACGCATCCAGAATATCCCCCAGACGGAGGTTTCACAAACTCCGGCCCAACAACAACAAATGCTCGAATGCTCGGGAACGAAACGCGGAGAGCAGATGGTATACTTTGATCTCCAGCAGCTGTGGAGAAGGCCGCAACATAGAAACGCCGTGGGGGGAGGGGGCAAAACACTCCCCAGCATCCGACGATATCACAATGTCAGCAACACTGTTGGTTTTGTGTTGAAGCTATATACGAGGAGCCGAGAAATACAATAATGTCAAGAACCACTGCGACATACTTAAGGCTGACAGTTAGGCGAGCGTTCATCGCGTCTGTCACATGTGTGGCTACGCCCGACATGTCCACCCATCCGGACAGCCCGCTTCTGCAATTTTGGACAGAGTTTGCGTTTTCCTTCGACCGAAATTTCTACGTCAGGATACTTCGTTAAAGGTGCCACCTCTCTGCACATACCCTCAAGAGGACCAAGTCCGATATAGTGGGATCGCTGGTAGATAGGATATATCGTTCAGACCCCAAACTATCTACGATCAACCGCACCATAGGTATCCTTCGCTGCCGCCGTAGGACAGCACAGGCAAACACCAAGCACGGTTTACCTCCTTTAAAATACAGGAGTTTTCCTCGGCCAGATGAACTTTTGAAGAGTGGGATGGCCCACGTCATCCTCGCTTCCGAGTGATTCATTGTTATGTATCCCTGAAGTCGACGCAAAACATATTGCATGTTTTTTCCAGATGCAGACTCTAGCCGCAACAAAAAGCGACTCCGCTTTTCGTCGAAGGAGAGAAATCGGTCGCGACAACTCTCTTGAAATTGCATTGCAATTGGTTAAGCATTCGATATTCATCAGGGATTTACAGGGCCGCATATACAAGAGTCGTCCCACCAGAGAGGCCTAAAACCAGAAGCCAGGACAACGATTGTGTCGCTAGCCTAGAGCCGATGCGATACTGCAACTACCGCTTCCAGCATCCAACGAAAACCAGAGCATCCATGTCTCAACGCAGATTGTTTTCGAGCACCTACCCCACCCCACCAGGTTGCTGGCCGTTTACAATTGATAACCTACACCCCTTTGCGTTGGTGACGCTCGTGTAACTCTGTGCGCATTATATAGAAGCCCCATGCAGACACTTGAGAGTGGGTATGTACCCACGCTGCCGTGGAACGACTGGAACAACACCCCTGCGTCTGGGGCAGCGGCAGAACACGCCGACCTAAGCGAAGAGGAACCCAGCACAAAAGAGATGAGACCGACGACCTCAATTTCTACGCAGACACTGTACCCGTTTAGAGATTCACCCCACCGTATCAATGGTGACAGGAAACTTGCTAGTATAATGGGGGGTCGTCTTAACCTCTACCTCCACCCTTTGTATTGGGACAGACAGCTTCCTAGTAGTGAAGGGTAACGTCTACCCGACAGAATTGGGTTTCGAAGGCCGTCTTCACAGGCCGATGAAGCGTTGGGAGCACCGACCAAAAGAAGTTGACTACAAACTCACGATCCCCCCCCGCGCTTATTTATGGTATATTCGTACGTAGAAACTGCGTTTTGCGTGATTGCGCCCGGTTTGCGGGGCAGGGCGCCGCTGCCACATACTGTAACGGCCCCACGACGGCATGAATGCGGAGCGACATCATTGCCCCTACTACCTGGTACGTGGTTATAGATGTCATGGTTGTAGCTGCGCGATAATATTGAGCGATATGGTCCCTGCGGCTCCCGCATCTCGACTCGTGCTACGATAAGCGAAGCTCGTGTTGGCCTAACCGTTTTTGACTGGCGTTGCTGTTAAGCCGAGGGGCTGTCCAATACCGTTGGGGTCTCCTTCGCATTTGACACCGTATTGACGACATACCTAGGCCTAGGGATTGTTCATCGCACCGGGTTGCATCTTCATCTTTTATAAAAGACGGTGTTTGTGGTGAGGCTTTGGAGCTGTTCGAGCAAGGAGCCGCAGAATGTACAGGTGCATCCCTACTACAGCTGTACCGTGCATAGCCACCTTGGAGATACCACCTCAATCGTGCTTCTGGATTTTCCCCTCCCGAAGCTCACAACTGCCACCTTTCGGACAAATGGTCTCACCTACAACTTCCACGGAAGCGTGTTAAGGTATGTGTATTAAACACGATTTCTGAGTCCCTTGCTTGAGGAGCTTTAGACCGCATCCAACAGCAAACGTTGACATATATATATAATGGAGCTTATTGCTGATGCATAATCCCATGGGAAAGGTAGGGAACGGACAATATGCAATTTTGCGCATCGTATCCAAATGGATTTTGGTAGCTCTTGGGGTGAGGAGCCTCCGTCTGTGAATTGCGTTCGGGCCGAAAAGTGCAACTACTACTGTAGCACGATTCTACGCACATAATGTGGCAACCGCAAAGACTCTCGGACGCAATATATACACATGTGTACACGATCCCTAGCTTAACACGACATCCAGACGACGCCATATTCGCTCAGACGTCGTCACCCAGACTCATATCACAGGCATCAGTAACTCGTTGAGTACCGGACTAATGCTGTGCGTGACTATAAAAGGGACAGTAGACATTATACCGGACGGACGCCGCCGCCACATGCTGAGTCCGACCAGTGGCGCGGCCTCCCCCGGCTTTGAAACCCCCTAATCAAGGCTACGGTAGAGAGGTCACGTTTCGGGGATCCTTCTTCAGTGACTCAGAGTCACTCGCGGGAGTGGCTACGTGTGGGTCTCGATTTCGCGATATGCATCCCCACCTGGGAAATGTTTCAACTTTTTCCACGAACAAAATTTCTTGTTAGTCTGTTTTTAATGGCGGGACTGACCCACGAGGGCAAGTCGACTAAACTCGATCGGTAAAAATGGGGGTACCCCTATCTGCCTTGCGATAAAAAAATCCCGTGGGTGTCTGGGGCGTTTCTCCCACGTGAGGTCGACGATACTTTTTCGATCTCGATTGTTTGTTGCTAGCGATTGCCCCAGCATGACATCCCGGCCCGTGCTTAGGTATGGGTAGGACTTTTTCTTCAAACCATTTGTGACTGACCGAGCTCTTCAACCGAGGAAATCCCAAGTTTCGTCGGAATGCAATTTGTGATTTTATGTTTGTTTCCATTTATACCTATGCAGCTGGATTGTCCGTCGGGTTCATGATCATTATCCGTCGCAGTCGTGCGTTGAGTGGGACGCACGATACGGTAGAGATGCACCACCTTTTTTCTGTGGCTTCTTTACTTGATGTGCTCTATCCTCCTTCGCATGATTGATTTCGATAAAATAAATGTACTACCCGATGAACAATAAAATGGCCTAGGTATGCTGTGAAAATGATTGCCAAGATAGACCGACAATTGACGATTTTGGGTTAAGGAGCCACGTCGTTCAGACACTGTCTCAGGGAAAAAGTACTACCTTCATCGCAGCACGTGTTGTGTGTTCTAAAGAACTCTTTACGGGCGGAGTACCGGAAACGTCCTGGTTACCCGTACCGTAGCATCAGTTCTTTTTTTATCGCTGCCCCCTCAGCGTGTCCGATCGTTTCGGCAAACGGAAAGCTGAATAGCATGGTTATCATCGTTACTCACACCGCAGAAGACGCTGGCACGCCCCCGGCCTTCGTTTCGGAGCAGGGGACATATTTCGACGACGGCGTCATGAGGATAGCCAACGTCTTGGGTTACCAAACCTACGACGCCCGACGGCATTGCCACCGACCCGTCCGATTGGACGAATGCTAGGGTGGAGGTTACCCGTATTGCTTCCAAAGTTTTTAGAAGCGAGGAGCACCAGTTTTTTTGTGAGGCTCCTCACTTGAGGAGATCTGTACTTCACCCACAAACTGATTTTGAGCAAACTCCAAGTGCAACCCGATGAACTAACTCATGACCTAGGTATACAAAAAAATCAGATTTGAAAAAAAAAGAACGACATTCCGACGATTTTGGGTTAAGGAGCCCCGCCATTCAGAAACAAAAAAGCCAAAAAGTGCTGCCTCTACCGTAGCACGCGTCGAGCTCTATACGTCACCCAAACACAAAAGTTGATAAGAATATGAAAGAGCAACCCGACAAGAACAATCCCATGGCCTAGGTGTAAAAGGAATGTTTCTGCAAAACAAGAATGACATTCCGACAATACTGGGACAACGAGCCCCACCGTTCAGAAGCCATTTTTGTCACAACGTGTTACCCTTAAGGCAGCACGCGTAATTGCGCCAGTCCTTCCGACACATGTCCCCTCCATTTTTGTCCTGGCCGTAACCCTTCCAAATATTATGAGAAATTGCAGGCCCGTTCATGGCTGTGTAAACCATTGAACACCGTCCCGGCCGTGGGCGGTTTTTTTCACCCCCGCCCCACTGTCGTAATCAAGTGCCGACGACTGAGCCCCCGGAGACGTGGTTGTCTTCCGTAACGGCCGCCAAAGGTTACCCTTCGAGCAGTGCACGCACATGACCCATCCCCCCACCTCTCGAGACCATGCCACCGGCGGCAGGGTGAATCTGTTGGGAAAACACTGCTACCGTGCACTGACCAATTTTTAGGTTTTCTCGCCTTGGTTTTGTTGAAGTCACTTGTATCGTTCGTTTCGGTTCTTCTTTCTCCGCTGGGCGCTTCCGTCTAATTTATTACAGGCGTCTCCTGCATTTCCGATTCTCACGACCATAAATTCAACCAGAGGTTTCTGGTTCGCTGCACCGACGCCATGGCCGCACCCCGGCGGCTTGCGCAGTGAAGCTCGTACCGTGATACTTTATCATATTGCACCTCGTAATCGCCAGGCATCAAAACATTGTCAGACGATGACGGCGATATGTTTCGGTATCTGCTTTGTTCAACGCCTTTAGTCGTCCTCGGATCCGTATTGGTTCCGTCGTGGTCTCTTCGGCTGATATTCCCGTAACCCCATCACCGTTAAACGGGTGGTGATCCCCTGAACACATTTTTCCTTCACAAAGAGTCCAGTGCCACGATATCCAAGGCTGCAGACCACGCACCTGCTCCTGCTTTTCTTGGCTATCTACTAAATTCCTGAGCGAAGCTATTGTGGAGCTAACTACGTTTTCCCTGACGGAGCTCTCTAACTTAGGGGTTAACTACCCAAACTCCTATGTAATCCCAGTTGTGTGGTTCGATAATTTCTGGCTCATGCGTAGCCCATCGGATAGTTCATACAGCTGCGTGTACACTGTCGCTTATCAAACTCGGTTGTTCGGCGTGGCACGGAGTCCCTAGTGTCAGGCATCTCGGAGGATGTATGCGCCCCCTACACGGAAAACACAACGCCCCATGCATTACACGGGCACGGTGGATTCGAAGCCCACTCGTCAGCCAAGCCCTGTGCGCCCTCACAGAGACGACGATGTGGCATATTTTCCTGTGCGGATATACAGCCCTCTCACGGTGGCGTGTGGTGTTGTGCCAGGTGGTTTGGTGCTTGTGGCTTGTATGCGTAGACGTGCATGCGCTTCCGGCATACCGCCACCCTGTAATTGAAGGTGGATAACGTCTCCGACATATGCAAATTTCTTGTGCTGCCTAGCACGCTTGCAAAGAGCAAAATTTCTGCAGGCTTGTCGAACATGGGACAATATCGTTGGTGTGTGTTTATGAGATAACTTGGGATTTTTTCACTATCGAGGGACACGATTCCAGACGCTGCACCACTAAGCTGCAAACGGCCAGCTGCTGCCACCAGTTACATGTGAAGGCCACGGACCCCCTACCTCTATGGATGGTATGGAGCAGACGAAACACGTATTCAATTTCTTACTTGAACTACCACCCGACAACTTGCGGAACTCACACAAAATGACAAATCACAAGATGAAGACCACTGCCGTCAAAACCTAAATCCTGTTTGTCAATCAAACTATGATGCACATGTGCCATGCCCGGCGAAAAAGCTCTCAATAATATGATTGTTACGGTGGCCCTCGTTGTAACGCAGTAGATAGATCCAAATGAGGTTTCCGGTATGGCTTGTCAGGTAAGGAAACGGGGGCAGTGCCGATTCAACCCGGAAAAATGTATCTTCCTGTATATAGCAGTGCTCGGGGCTTTCTGGCCATTCTCTTCTCGTGGCCTGATTGTCTTTGCAGTCGACTTACGACCGGTGTCTGCCTTGCATGTTGTAAAACTATGTGATTTAGTTGGTTATGAGGCGCCACATCATCGACAAACTGTCCAAATTCGCCATATATGGCGATGGTGTTCTTGCGTCTATTCAACTGTATTTACACAGTGATGATAAGCCTAGAATGCTGTATCTCCTCTTTGTATAGATGTGGACGCGATGCAGGTATACACAGGAATGTAACATATACACCGTATCACCAATGGCGTTCAGACGACATCGGGGCGCGAAGTAGACAACGTAACCCCATTGATTGGGACGCCAATATAGCGTCGAAACAAATGACATGTGAAGTCTATCAGCCGTGCAACGCAAATAAATATCGTGCAACACTGTGTGTAGAAGATCGGGCACTCCTCGAAGCGCAGCGACCCGAGTTCTGTTGTGTGACCGACGCCGTAACCGTTACATTTGCTCGAACGTTTTGTCCACATGAAGTCTCAAAGGCGTTGTTACAGGAGAACGAGGTAATAAAAACCAAATGTGGTTAGAAAATATTGGGGAAAATATAGGTTTGTGTATACATCGCAGGTGCAAATTACTATGGTCCCCCGTAAAAGGAGTACCCCAAAAGAGCGTATGGGCGTGATGACTGCATTATTACTGGTGGGCAATATACAATGTACTAGGTTTGCCCTAGAACCCTTCGGACTGCACGTACTAATTAATGGAAATATCTAAAGAAAATACTTCGAAGTATTATTTAATCGGAAATCATTTTTGTTGTTCTGCCTTGCAAATGTTTCTTTTTTCGACTTCCCATAGTACTGAACCAGGTACGTGCTATAACATGCCAATTTGTTCCTTGCTTTCCGGATAAATATAGCTTTCATCGAAATCATACAGCTTATTAACTTTTGTCCGCCACATCACGTATGTTGTACCATGGGATTTCGTCTGCCATTCACAACGGGCAGACACGCCGTCAGTGTACAACATCATGGTGTAATCACAGTGCCATCACGCACGTACACTTTCACTTTTGATGTGGGGAGATATTGAGCACATAATGACAACCGAAAGCTGTCAAGATAAAAACCCTTCAGCCTGGACCCCCCTGACAGTGGTCTAGCGTACACGAATATACGTTCCCAGTCCCCTGACACATGTAAAAACCGACCAACCGCGGATAGCACGACGCCAGTTCTTCCCGCTAACATAAGCAGGAGCACGGTTCTTTGAAATTCGATCCCTGGCGGAACACTTGTGGCACGGCGAGTATTGATGTGAAAATTGCTATGCATAACTACCATGTTTCTGTTGCGATTGGTGATTGCTTGTTGGCAAGATAACATCAATGCCAGTAGAGTAGCAGTAAAAGCTACCATATCAGCGACAGTGCACGGTCGGCCCACCACTTTGAAGCTCCTGCACTGAGCCACAACAAAAATGCTGTGTGGCTCCAATTGCGATTATTAAGAGGCAGCTACGTAGATTGGGATCTATGTAGCTCTCGTGGCTAAGCTTTAACTGCTGGATTCAATTTGTCTGCCCGTATCACAACATATTGCATCCGTGTTTCTGCGTTGTGTCTTGCTTGTCATCACCGTGCTGCACTAGAAGTACGTCACATGCCAAAGCACAGACAGGAACACACGGACAGCGTTAGCAGCGGGCAGGTACGCACGGAGAGGAAACCTTATAATAGGTTCGAACAATCGGAGCGGTGGTTGTTCCAAAGTGCTATACTATAGTAGGTTTCCGTGGAAGTGTTTCGTATACTGTACGTGCGTAAGTTTCAACGCCGAAGGGCAAACTACAGGGATGAAGTACACGGGTGGACGGGACCCCCCCCTTCTGCCGACATAGTAGAAGATGGGCAAAAGGCCGACCTTCTGAGCACCTTCTGGAAAGTCAAGCTATGAGGCAAAATTCACAGAACGTCGGCAACCTCCAAACGGCAGCCTTTAGAAGCACCGTTTCGAACGCCAAAAACCACGCCAAGCTCACAGAACGTGGAAAAATCCGCATGTTTTGTGATATTTGACGTTCGGCCTTTTGCCCACCTTCTACTATGTTTGCGGATGGGGGGGGTCCCGTCTACCCGTGTAGTATGTGTTTTAGAGTCGTCGTTGCGACGCACCCCTGTTATTTTGCCACCTTCAGTCGCATTGAGGCGATCACATGCTCCTCTTATGTGTGCATATAGTTCTTGCAAAGTTTACCCCTGTCACTCTTCGGACGAAGGCTGCCGGAAGTGGTTTACCTCTATTTTCATTGCCGAGAATAGGCCACGAGCACGAGTGGCTCTGTACCGCGCTTGAAACCAGACCCGAAACCAGTTTGCTGGCTGCACCATAACCAAACCGTTCACGGCGGCAGATTATACCGCGAAACCCAAAAGAAGAAAAACTTGACATTGCGACACATAAGGGCAGCCATCCCTAGCTCAAGCCCTGACAGTGACCCCTCTACCGTATGTAGCCTTGGTGGTCGACTCACGCAACGCCCAACAAAGAGAATGATACAAACCCCTTATAGGGGCTCACCTCATCGGCACCGACACTTTTCGTTTCTTGACCGCTGTCGGAGACTCCACGTCGACGACGCGCTCGAAGACGTCAATATTAATTCACGACACAAACAGGGTGATGAATTTCGTCTTGATCCATCGCTCCACGCGGAGAACAGCAGGAGCCTGTCTTGTGACCACACGGACTGGATTTTGGGTGGCGAGTGAAAATGAGGTGAAGATAACGACGGCAACAAGGACGACAACGTCGACATGAACAACGTTGACACTAAGAGCGACGATGACAACAACAACAACAACAACGACAAGAACAACAACACCAACAACAACAACAATAACAACAACAACAACAACAACAACAACAACAACAACAACAACAACAACAACAACAACGACGACGACACCAACGACAACATTGACGACAACAACAACGATGACACCTTAACAGCAAAAACAACAGCCACGACAACAAAACGACAACCAAGCTAATCACGACATCAACAACAATGGAAACATCTTCAAAAGCTACGACAACGGCAACAACAACGGCATCAAACAACAATGACAACATAAACGACAACAAAAAGACGACTCCTTTCGCAATAACGGCAACAACAACAACAGCAACAAAAACAACAACAACAACAACAACCACAACAACAACAATAACACTAACAACAACAACGGCAACAACAACAACAACAACAACAACTACAACAACAACAACAACAAAACAACAACAACAACAACAACAACAACAACAACAACAACAACAACAACAACAACAACAACAACAACAACAACAACAACCAACAACAACAACAACAACAACAACAACAACAACAACAACAACCTCTTCGTGATTGACTGCTTGCGACAAATCATCAACAACGTACCAGAGATCTTAGTTAGGCCGCTGGACCCCCTTCAAGTCGCCCACGTAGACATTTGATGTGCACGCAATGCGCATTTTCGTGCGACCCCACATCTCCGGCAGTCGCAGTACCAGGCCTTTTTGCTGACTGGACCAGGAACCAACATGGACGGAGAATGTTCCGTATTCATGTCAATATCGCAGTGATTCTTATATTACTGGTCGACAGGGGTGCTCGGGATTTCAATCCATACCTTAAACCTATAAATGGGACATCTTGGCCGTCTACTCGTCCTGTAGAGGGTTCTCCATGCAGGTACGTCATTGATTGCTACGTGAGATTTGAATGGGCACTCAACGCATACAATACATACGCGTAACCCCCCCGCAGTTGTTTAGTGCCGCACTCTACGCATTATGGACTGTATGTTTCGCTTTGCTGTTGGACTTGTGTTGTCCGTTGGCACCTCGTTCGTATCGCATAAAACTAAACTCCATCAGTGACACCTATCCAGAGGTTCCGTGCGCCGTATGCATGCGTTCGAGGTCATCGAGCTATTATCTGGGCACATCAAAACGCTGTGCAACAAGACAGCACACAGAGAAGACAGCACCATTAAACCCCTCCTGCTAGTAGGGGGCATGGAGGGATAACACGTCTCTGTCGCGTCCCGCACAGATTTTTTTCGAAGTCCCACAGATTATTCTGTTTTTCGTAGCTGATGCCTTAATTCGCCCTTTGATGCAGAGAAGCGTTACCTATCTCACCGTGCAGGTTTTGATGCACTATCTGGCGTGTGTATGACAATCAAATCGACACGTTAAGGGTCACCTATCGGATCCGTTTTCTTACAAAATTTTAATTCTAGGAAATGTATAGGAAATTTACATCGGAGACGTTGTGTCAAAAACGTGGAACGTTTGCTCAAGTCGTAAAACATGGCAAGCTTAGGGCAAACATTATGAATAAACGAACCCTGATTTTGTCATTTTTCCAGATCTTCTCGTTCCTACCTATTAGAGTCAATTATCCTTGCGGAGATCGCACAACCGGCCATTCTCTTGACAACAAATGTCTGAGCTCTTTTTCAAGGGTTTCCAGCGAACCTATCCGTTGCTACAATGGATAATTTTACGTTTTCAAACGTGTAGCAGACCCCGGAACCTGGACTAACACCTTGTGTCCAGCGAAAAAGAACGGTCTCCGGAACACCTCCCCTCACTGTTGGCTTGACGGCTTGGAAGCCCTTTCCTTGATGTCTGCTCGTTTGCGCAACCCACGACTACCTGGGGGTGGTGTTCGCTCTGAACTGCTACGGAGTACCTGATACTGGTCACAGGTCACACCGTCCGTACATACGTATGACCCACTTCATGACCTACATTAATATGATTCCAATTCTTCCGTGCGCACAAAACTCATATTCCCCCCGCAACGCTGTGCCCCCCAAAGGGAATATTATGCGCTCTCTTCCAAGGGTTTCCAGCGAACCTATCCATTGCTACAGGGGTTAATTTTGCGTTACAAAAAAAACCCAAGGGAATCGACATTTGCAAAAATACTCTCAAGTTCGGCATCTTGGGCAGATATACGGAAAATATCGGCATTGTTGACGTCTTGGACGAATTTTGCCCAGTCGTAAAAATAAGGTTCTTTGCCCCTGTAACAATCTAGAGATAGGTTCGCTGGAAAGTCCTGGAGGGGAACTCGGGCACTTGCTGTCCAGAGAATGGCCGGTCTTGAGCTCTCCAAGAAAGAAATTGACTTGAATAGGTAGAAAAGGGAAGATCTGGGAAAAAACAAGGTCAATATTCGTTTTTCCATGCCGCGTGGCCTTACACTTCCAATTATTCAAATTTTCTGGCACACGTTTCGAAACCAAGAAACTAACAAAGTGTTTTTTTTTTACTTTTAGACAATAGTTGCATCGGTAAGAAGGTCTAGTCTAGCTCGCAACTGGGTCAAGGCCCGGTTTAGGGCCAAACTCTCAACATTCGTAGGGATTTCGCTGAGGAATGTACATCGAGTGCCCTTCTCGGACTCAAGAGTTTGAATTGAAATCGTATTTTAGTGTGCGCGCGCCGCACACGATAGTTCATGCTACGCATATTTTGTCTTGCAACCACAGCATTGTAGTCCAACACTAGAAGCACCCGCTCTTCATTTTGCAGCACGTGTTGCCTCGTGTTAGTGACGCTGCAATCGGCATTTACATTTCTCATTTCGTTTCTCGACGAGTCCCAAACTTGACACCAGTCAAGTCGCGTGACGTCGGCCTCCGAATCGATACCTTTCTTTCGCAACGACAGGGCATGCAGCGTACACGTATCAGTACGCACGCGCAGCACGCACACCGCTCTAAAACCTGTTCTAGAACGTGCTCAGCATGCACCTGGCAGTGTATTGTATACCCAACTGGGTGGCACAATACCCATGCTATAGCAGAACCCAGGGCCGTACAAGAGACTGATAGTATTTACTGGTGGATTAGCTGCTTTACGGCACTCGCCAAGGAAAAAATATTTGGACAAAAGTCTGCTGATAATGCCTATTGCCCAAAACATTGCGTCGCAACCAAACGTGGCATTCGAAATGACGGCAAGAATACACTGAACAGACGAGACTCTCCCATTCCGTGTTCTCACATGAATTTTGCTTGGTCAAATGCAGACCTTCCTCTGAATAGGCACCTTTTGGGACGTCAGCAGCATCGCAACACAGTTTCGGCCCTCTCCTAAGAAACCTGATATCTGGCTCTACGTCATTTCTGGCGGAGTGCAAAGAGAGTGTAGATTTCTTACACTTTCCAACAGCCTAGACGGCGAGCTACATACTGACTTATTGTTTCTTACATTCTAAGCTAGATTACTCAAAATGCGTTTTCTTGATAGTGTGTCTGTGTTCTGTTGTGGAATTGCAAGGTTGTTTTATTTTCCGGATGTGCTTAGAAGGTCTGTCTCTTGGACTCTCCTTCGTTCCACGGATCTCGACTCGTTCGAGGTGTCAAGATGGAGCACATACGATACAAAAAATTGAATGGCGGAGTAGATGGTATTATCAGTTGTGGTAGTACAATGTAAACCCACGATTGAGAGATATTTCCATAAAAACGCCAGACGCATTGGTTTGCAGACGCCGAGAAATTTGAATCGAGAATTTGAGCTGATTACCAGCGCGTGTCACATAAACTAGTTTACGAAGAACCTGGCACACCGTGGGCGCCAGGTGTTAAGGAACGTCACCTTGGCGTCCAGGACTCAAAATCGTATTTTGTGTGCCCTCATCAGCATGATCAGCACAATTTCTTAAACGATGGTTTCTTATTTTCTCGGCTCAAATTCATTTTGTTCAGATTTTCTTGTTTCTTATTGATTTACGTGCCGCCAGTGCACTGTAAATGTTAATAGAGGTCAGCCCCAACCGCGCTGCGGTAATATTTTTAACACGAAATTTTGAATATATTAAAATGGGAAAATGCTCAAGGAGGGGAACAGTGAGCTGTCAGCCGCAGAGGTCGTAAAGATCGTAACACACTTTTTCTGAATGGTAACACTGCTGAGAGGTTGGGACTTTCGCCGTTTCTTAATATGTGACACCCTCCGGAACTGCCGCGTTTCACGTATTGGGTTGGCGTCAATCACACCTACCTGTTTCTTTTTTTATTGTTTCTTATCTTGTTGGCTGATTTGAGCTGTCCTTCTTACACCCAACATCTCTAGTACAAGGTGTTCCGAAAGTTTGAGCCTGTCGTTCTTCACTTATTTTTTCATAAAGCCGGGCGCCCACTGTCTATAACTTGTGCTGGAGGTCGGTGTCACAATAAGGTATCAAGCTTTGCTCAGATTAGGTATATTTATTTGGCGGGCCCACACTGCCTAATGGCTGAGTAATGGGCGTTTCAAGTGGCAGTACAAACAAGTAGATTATTCTGATCGAAAGACTACAAAGTTGATATTCTCAAGTTTGTTGATCCTCACATGTTCTCCCAATCTCAACTCACAACAAGTGTTAGTTCTGGAGACTTTCTGGACTGGCCGCGACCGAGGGCGTCTCATTTTTTTCCTCCTGGGATGTACATACAAACAGGTTTAATCGGGGATATCAGATACCAGGTATACAGCATCGACCCGGCAACGACAAACACCTTATCTGAGCAAGTCTTCACATCATATTTTGACACCGACCTAGAGCACAAGCTAATGAATACCGGTAGTTCGTAAATGATTTACTGTGGCACGATTTCTTAGTCCGAATTTCTTAGCACTTCCCAAACATGAGCCTTACGTACGTCTTAGACGGTTCTGTGTTTGTGAGCCTATTATTCACTTCATCCCAGTTTGTCACCGCGCGACGAGTATCATCTGATGTTGATGTTGTATTTTAATGAAAGGAGATATATTATATCGAATTGAACTTGGCTTCATACCCTGGCCGGGGTCCTTCTCGTACTGTAACGACTTCTGGACTCCGTATGGAGCCCTGGTCCGGTGTCGTAATGCCTCACCTGCACTTCCTGCTTTCATCAGCACTATATGAACGCGCAAACTACAAACGCGAAATATCGGCAAGGCTTAATTCTCCTTGTGACAACAGCTGCTCTGAGCATTGGCGACTATGTCGAATTTGGTATAGGGCTCTCCATTGAGCACGATTTCTTATCAATGAAAACTTCTTAGCGTCCCCCAAAAACGGAGGCGCGCGTTCTTATTAGTTAGGTTATTCTCTGTTTTGTGTGGGCCTGTGCGTAGGGTGTATTGATACGAAGCAATACGTTGTTATTGTCGAGCACGGGGACAACTACTCGATTTTAACCAATGACAGTGGCAACATGCGGAGAACTTGTACTCGAAGTGCCGCGACAGTGGCACTCGCAGCGCCCGAGCAGTCGCATCTGCATACACAGTGGTTCAGCGGTCCGGATATCTTATTGAGAGAGTCCGAGGTATGTTTGACTCCTCGACGCACAGCACCTAGCTGATCAGTCCCGACCGTGCGTAGCCCGTCTGCCCCAGAACATCTGCCCTTTTCATGGGGAACGCGCTTCAATTGGTTGATTCCTGACGCCAACAAAGCCGGCGACGCATGCTACGAAACCGGTGCAGCTACGTTTTTCTGGTCTGGGCACTTGACGAGTGCGACACCTCACGCAAACACCGAATTTTGACGGAAAAAGAAACGTGTAACCCGATTAACAATGTCATGGCCTATGGTAGGTCTATGAGCAAGGATTTCGGATCACGGCCCAACATGCTTGTGCTTAGTACGTAATTCTTACCGCTGGTGACTTTTGGGGCTGCTTGCGGGTAATTTCCTCAAAAATAGGGGACGTTCAAGAACTATCCCCGCTAGGATCGAAGCACACAAATCGCACGTTACAAAACGAAATTCGGTTTAAATTTCCAAATTTATCTGATTTTATATACCTGGTACAATTGTTGTCGTTCGTGCTGTAGCGGTGCAGTACGGCTGTAATCTGTAAGCTTTCTTCAGCATGACACCAACAACGGAGGCCACCCTACTCTTCGTCATGGATACCATGGGAGGGGACAATTGGTACACTTCGACTAAGAAACTACAGCAAACGTCGTTGCGCGTCTGTACAGCAGTACGAAAATCGCCGCGCGCTATGTTGCTTGTCCGCGACAACACGCATCCGCTGCTGCCGATGGTGGTTGCGTCATAGTAGGCCTTCGCCGCCAGCACAGCTGCCGAGGGTGGATCCCTTGCCGAACAGATCGCAACCCCATGGCCTTTCTATTTCAGGATGTGGGCTGCCATTCGAGCCAGGGTCAAGCCTACCTCCGTTCGGCATGACTTGCATTTGCCGCGCCAAGTGTTGTGGGTGCCTGGTTGGCCAGGAGGGATATCGATGAACGAGTCAAACTTCTCACGCACACCACCAACGTGCTTTGATATCTTGGCTATCCAAGCCGGCAGCGACATTGCCGAAGCAGATAGCAGGTCAACAGCGCAAGCTCACAGTCCAAACGTGGCAACCACCCGAGATGCCCAGCAGTGGTTTTGTATAGTATTAGGTGGCTTTTGTAAATAGGGGGGAAGGCTGTAACATAATTTCATCGGCTCAGACATGTTGCTTACCGCTAAAGCGACCTCGCCGCAATGCCGTAATGCCGTAATCCGACGTCCTTATCTATAACGTGTAATGTTGTAAACAAATAAATGTATTTATTGGTTGAGCACCCCCGTCAGTCATGAATGGTTCAGACAAAAAGAGCTGCCGCCATCACCGCAGCACGCGTCCGGCGTGCTCCTGTCGAGGATACATTTCGCCAATGTCTTTCCCAGGAATTTGCCGCCTTAGGCTAACCCCTCAAGAACTGCACCAACGGTTTGGAGCACATATGTGTGGGGTCAGATTTGCAGCGGGGAGATAATGAAACGGGATGGTCGTCATCTGTTTTTTCTAAATATCCCACCTCGCCTTGCGCTTTCAGCGAGAGAAGAAAGCTCAGCACGTGTACAATATAATCGATCCCTCCGCTATTTGAACACCCGAAATTCCGCCAGTGAGAGGAAACGTGCTGCGATAGAGGTGCACCAGTTTTTTTCTGAGGCCCCTCACTTGAGGAGCTCTTAACCTCACCCTCAAACTGATTTTGTGAGTAAGCTGAAAGTGCAACTAGCAGCTGAACAAACCCATGGGCTTAGGTATAGCAAAAATTCAGATTGACAAAAAAAAAGAACGACATTCCGACGATTTTGGGTTAAGGAGCGCCGTCAGTCAGAAACCAAAAATCCAAAAAGTGCTACCTCTATCGCAGCACGCATCAGAGTCTGCATGTTGAGAGTCTGTACACTAGATTACCAAATCCAAACACGAGTACAACACAATGCTGCAGACCTCCGGCAGCCTAAACCTCCAACTTTACACTATAATAGCAAGAAATCGCTGTACTTTGTAGTTGGAATGAATGGTACTGAAGAGTGGTATTACGGTATTTACGACGGCCAAACTAATGAGAAACGCAGTCTACCGAAACCCGCTTGGTGTGGCGATCAGTTCCATGCTTGCGAGCGCGGTGTAAGAATCCTCGAGAAACGCAGTCTAGCCATAAGCGTCCGGTTGATCGGCGAGGTGGATGGTGCAATTGTCAACATGTTTTCGTCCCCTTTCCTCTCTGGGCTTCTAGAACAAGTCACTGAAGTCCTGTAATCTGCGTTACCCGTGTCATACACATACCAGGTATATCTCTACGGAGGTGCATCGCATTACATGCATGAATGCGTCATACGATTGCGGTTGACACTAAACGTAGAACTTGCAATGCAGTTTCATTGGGAAAAGCCGTCTACTCTGTTGTAAATGCACCACCGATTTACGGTATGTATCTAGTTTATTGTATGTAATCTGAATCGTATTTGTTGACCACCTGGTAGTAAATAGACAGTCAATACACGTATGCACACTCGTTGACGATACTATGCCTGTGACCAGTTCATCGAGATACATACTAGACCCTTTCTCCATTGTCGCCCAGCACCTGTTTAATGCGTCGATGCATAGTCCCAAGCAGAACGTTCGGGCCAGATTGGACAGCAAGGAAGGGCCAGACACGTCGATTGATTTACGTAAGTTGACCCTATGGCACGGTGCATTTGTTTGGACTCTGCCTGTCTGTGTGCCAATCTGGCAGATCTTTAGCCCTCGGGGTTCTTCGCATTTCCGACTAAGCTAGAGCCACGCGCAAAGACAAGCAGGCGTAAGAAGTTTGGCAAAACGACGCGTGTTACGATGGAGGTAGCACTTTTCTGCCTTTTTGCCTCTGAATGGCGGGGCTCCTTAACCGAAAATCGCCAGAATATCATTCTTGTTTCGCAATATGATTTTATTTTTTACCTAGGACATAGATTTGTTCATCGAGTTGCACTTTCAGTTTTCTCAAAATCAGTTTTTGGGTGACGCTTAGTGCTCCTCAATCGAGGAGCCCGAGAGACGAAATTGTGCACCTCTATCGTAGCGTGTGTCGGACCATGTTCGACTGAATGCTGCTGTCCCTCAACTAAGGGACTACGCAATTTCCTTGGGACCCTATTTGTGTTTACAAAAACACTTGTTTTATACCTAGGCCACGGGTTTTTTCGTTGGGTCAAGCATATACACTGTATTATCACGACTCATACTTTCGGCGAGGATAGAACTTATCAAGTGACAAGCTTCAGAATATTGAGGTGCAGCCCTCTCGTAGCACGAGTCTACACCTTAAGTGCTTGGTGGATGCGACACGACAAGGAATTCCTACTTTCAGACGTGTGTTCCATGGGGCGTGCCTTGTGTTACACATTTTGTTCTTCCTTGGGGCAGATTTTGTTTTCTTGTGGACTTATTTCGTTGACGGGGAGATCTGAGTTTTTGGGTGTTGACGCGATCGGTGAGTAGCGTCGAGCGGCAGTTTCTCGTTCATTTAATGTTCGACCAAGAAACCGCTAACGCTACACTTCTACGAAACCAACCAGTCTGTCAGTGTGGGAAGGAGATAGCCCACTGTGACCTTTCTAGCTAACCCGCTTTCTTTCGTGTTTCTGACAATTATCTGGGGGGGTTCGCACAGCGGTTCCAGGATGGAGACTTGGAGCGACCGAATGACGGCAACCTTTCATTGTGCAGGACTGCCGCTGTGTCGTGTTCTACCCAGCACACCCACTCAACGCTGTTGTTTTTGCAACACATAATACGTCAGCTTTGATTCAAGGCATTTAATAGTTTATCTGACGCCTGCAACGATAGAGGTGCACCTTTTTTTTCTGAGGCTCCTGACTTGAGGAGCTCTATACCTCCCCCAACAACTGATTTGAGGAAAGTTAAAAAGTGCTACCCGATGAACAATCCCATGGACTAGGTATCAACGAAATTTACCGCAAAAAGAACATTGAAATTACGACTATTTTGGGTAAGGATCCCCGTCATTAAGACAAACGTGTCTGTTTACAAAGAAGTGCTGCTTCTATCGTAGGACGCGTCATCTTATTTAATGTGCTGTATGTGAAAATTCGTTGGTACTCAGACAGCTATTCAAAGACCTTGTCACGTAAAGAATTATATGGCTCACACAGAAACGGTTACTCTCAGCGTCTCCCTTATTGTCTGGGATACCATAGATCGCTCTAAGGCCAGGAGGCATGGCCATGTCGAATACTCGCGAATCACGAGTCGTACAGATTCCAACACAACGACCTGATTATCTACCGCGTTTGGTTCACGAAACGCGCAGATGACGACGTGTTTACAGTGCGATGGTTTGTACCTGGAATATTTGTCTATCATCGTACACTTGAAAAAAAAAAAAAAAACTTAACATTAGCAGTTTATGTGTTGCACTACCTCTAGAAAACCTTTGCCGTACCTTGATATGTCAGCGCTGTAGTACCTCTATGCCACCTGTAGTATCATATTTGGAAAACATGAAATTGCGTGTTTACGTAAGTCACAAGCAAGCCCGTTCGCTGTCACATACGTACACTGGTATTATACTCTAAAAATTGTTTTCCACTTTTATGTCTTCGAATAGTACAAGTCTATACTATGCTGTAGTAATGGTGTTTTCTGCTTCTAACTTGCCTGTATCAAGATTTCAGAAAACCCGCCCGCTGTCGCACACGAATGCATACGAAGTACACACTAACAAACTCCTCCAATCTCTTCGAATCTCTGGCAGATATCTGTGGCATAGATACCAAATGTACCTGCATGCAGCACCAGCATACCCGCATAGAACAGTACCTGACACAAATTCTCAGGTCCAAATTCTACCGTTACAAGCTTTTCGGCAAGACGGCATGACCTACCCATCACAAGCTCGTTGGACAGTATTCCCAATAATACACGACCCAACAGAAGCATTTTCAGAAAGCCTGTCAATAACACAGCACCGACTGACCGCCATCTACAGGCTTAAACTGTTGAGCTGTTGAGCTTACACCTGTTCCCACAATCGTCCCAGCGCTTGGTTCTTGGGGCTACTTATCGTCGCGCCATCTTCTCTGCCTGTGAGGTCAAGACCCAAAGAGCTGTAGAGCATTGCTTACCAGCCAAATACACAGCATACACGCCGTATTATCTACTGCTCTGCTACGATCATCACAGGTATGAGAAAACGGGGACTGTATGACCGGCATTGTAAGGCCACCACGGGCAGACGTCATCTGAGCCATGCATGATTTCCAGCAGCCCCATACTCCTCCATGGCTTACCCAGCATTAGCGAGACCCCCGTTTGGCGTTTTTCTGCTTTGTTGTCGGGAGACATAGGGAGCTTGGCGTAGATTACTACACAGTAGTGTAGAGAGGGTTCGAGCGTTGGAATTGTAGATGGATACATTTCTACAAAAATCTCAAACTCAACGCGGATTTCATGTATGTAGTTTCCGTGCAGAGCACAACACAAAACTTCACATAGAATACGAAGTATGGACTGTATTGGAAGGCCAATACATGTCACAGAGCGCAGGTTGTTTATCGTATCGCGTCCCCACGCGCAGAACTATCTACTATTTGTTGGCATTCAGAAACCACAACCACAAACAACAATGACCTTCCTTGCAGCTTCTTCCTGGCGACTCTGACAGCAAGCCGAGGTTGCACGGGCTTAGGGCCAGCGTTCTTCTCTTCACAAGAGAGAATTGTACGCAACAACCGATCGTCGACAAATTTCGACGACACCAAACAATTTCTTCGGAAGAACTCCAAACATACAACATTGTCTATGTCTGTCTTCATCATACTATTTTTAGACCGATAGTTTTGTAGGACTGTACCCAATGGCGCCTAACGCACGAAGCGAATTTTGTATTCTTCGTATAGGCAGTAGAGAGGTAACTCATGTCTGATCCCTCGTCGTCAACTACGGAGCAGGTAGCATAACACGCAAAGAGCCAATACCGAACACCTGTTGGCAAGAAAAGGGAGGGTGCTGGCGGCACAACCTGAAGTTCGCACTTGTGAGAAAGGTTAGTTCTACAATAACTTGACAACTACCTGGTATACACTAACAGGGTTTTCATGAAATTGAGTGTGTATCATCTTAAAGAGTGTGGGCTTTTTAATGGGAAAGCGTTGTTTTCA
>JAYJMJ010282252.1:0-11588 GCA_036873875.1 Laminaria ephemera
GTATCACACACAGCTTGCAAAGATGAGTTTCGACGAAATCCTAGATCTCACAGCTGTTGTGTATTTTTATTTTTTTTGTAAAAATACAGGCCCATATTAACGAGATCTGTCGCTCAACTTTGCCCTAAATACAGGCCGATATTAAGGAGATCTGTCGCTTAAGTTTGTCTTAAATACAGCCCCATATTAACGAGATCTGTCGCTTAACTTTGCCATAAATACGGGTCCATATTAAGGAGATCTGCCGCTTAACTTTGTCTTAAATACAGGCCCATAATAACGAGATCTGTCGCTCAACTTTGCCATAAATACAGGCCGATATTAAGGAGATCTGTCGCTTAACTTTGTCTTAAATACAGGCCCATATTAAGGAGATCTGTCGCTTTGCTTTGCCATAAATACAGGTCCATATTAACGAGATCTGTCGCTTAAATTTGTCTTAAATGCAGGCCCATATCAACGAGATGAGGGTGTTCGCGGCGGATTCAACGGAGAAGATTGCGAACATCAAGCGCCAGGCCGGAAAGTTATGCTCTAAGATGGAAGCGGACCTGCCCGAAGACGAATTTTCGTCCCTGAGCGAACGTGAGTGGACGTGAATATGTTGAATATGGACGTGAATATGGTGAATTTGGACGTGAATGTGGTGAGTATGGCGCGAAGTGACGATTTGAGGTTCTGCTGCATAGCACAGCCTGCCTGTCAGCTTTCGCAGTACGTACCGCTGAAATGGGACACGACCATTCGGTAGTTCTATATAGGAATGAATTATGCACTTGTGCATCGCCGCCGTACGTAGCCTACATCTCAAGCATGCACTCAAGTATGCACTACTGCAAGTGTACATCGTCGGAAGGAAAATTAGATAATAGCGCCTGCATTTCTTGACAGTCGCGCATCATTCACCCTTTTGAGGGTTCTCGCATCCTTGCTGACTCAAGACATGCGTGCCTGCTTTTTCGCTTGTTTGACGCTACTAATGTCCTTATTATATACCAGGTACCAGGTATCATCCATTATTGTCCTTATTATAGGGCAATAACCAAAAACAGGTATACGTGGTCACTTTTGACCCAAACACAGGAACATACTCATATCAAGTGAAAATAACTCCACAGGAACCACGCGATTGGCCTAAAGGACATCGTGCCTGTTTCTGAGGTGAAATGACCCAGGTACACCTGTATATGATTACTACGGCAGGGTTTCAACAGTTTTTGGTTGTGGTTTTAGGCTTAATCACTTGCCTACAGTGTGCTTTTTGGTTCACTATTGCTCACCACGTCATTCTTTCGTTCTGTCGTTCACGATGTATTTCGCTATGTGTTCATTTTTTCATTTTTTCTCACTACTCCGTACAGGGTAGGCAAGTGTTTGTTGGCCAATCGCAGGACGCTCGAGGCGTGCGTTTATTTGCTTGGTCTCAGGGTGTACCTGTTTTTGATTCCAAGCGGAACAGGTGTACCTTTTTTTGGTTATTGCCCGTTATTATAAATCATAAAATACGCTTTGTGGCGCCTGCGTTTCTTGACGGTCGCGCATCAACCCCTCTGCGGCACCAATATGGAGATTCTGACATCCTTGGCTCAATAGGTTTGTGCCTGCTTTTTCACTTGTGTCGCTTTGTTAATGTTTGTTTTGATTGGCTTAGGCGCCAAGGAGTTCTTCTCGGCCGAAGCGGATCTGGCAAGTGCTGAGGTCGGGGGTGGAAACCCCGATCGTCTCGGGATGGCCTCGGGCCAGGGGGTGACAGGACTCGAAGAGGGCGATGACTGCACCGTCATGTAACTGCCATTCATGTAACAGTCGGTACCGTCATCTGACGGTCGGTCGGTGTGAATGGCAACGAGGATGGGGTGACAAATGACAAGGCAGAGAGGGATCATTGCACCGCCATGTAACCTTAATGTAACGGTCGGTCGGTTGGCCGCTCGATTGGTCGGTTGGTCGGCAGGTCGGTATGAATGGTAACGAGGATGGGGTGACAAGGCAGTAGGCACGTTTTGTAACCGCCACGTAACGGTCGATCGGTGTGAACGGTATCGAGGATGGGGTGACAATGCAGAGGGCGAATACTGCACCGCCATGTAACCGTAATGTACCGGTCGGTCGGTCGGTGTGTCGGTCGGTCGGGCGGCATGGATGTTTACGAGGATGGGGTGACAAGACAGAGGGCGATGACTACACCATCATGTAACCGTAATGTAGCGGTCGGTCGGTCGGTCGGTCGATCGGTCGGTATGAATAGTTACGAGGATGAGGTGACAAGGCAGTAGGCACGTTTCGTAACCGCCACGTAATGGCCGATCGATGTGAATGGTAACGAGGATGGGGCGACACGACAAGGCAGTAGTGACGTTTTCGCGCTAGCTCCTTCGGGATTTGGTTGTCGCATTATTTTACTGTTTTGTCGGTTGTTGCGTTGTTTCGCGTCAGGAAGGCTAGGGTTGGTTAATTGATTGATTGATTGATTGATTGAGAGCTTTTAACCCCGGCTGGTGCAAAGTTCGATGAGGGATGAGGAAAAAGGCTGCGCGATTTCAGCTGGAAAGCAGGAGCTTGAGCGGAAGACGTGCGGCGCATACATATACGTACGTACATCATGTAGTTGCTGTGTTGGTTTAGGACTGGTTGTTTCTATCGTACGTGGTACCTGGTAAGTTGTTACCGATGCTTGCGCATACGTGTTTGGGGTGTGGTTGGAGGTGTACGGTAATCCGGCTACCGTTTTTTCAGTATTGATTGCACTGCTTGTAACATCATTGAATAATAATGGACAACATCCTTGAGTATTGAACGGGGTGAACGTTTTCGGTTGGCGAGAGGGGAAGAAATGGGACATTATGTACCAGGTATTAGGTATAATATAAACGGTTCGCATGCGACTGATTCCAGAATGAACGGTGGCCTCCTTACCCCGCAGACGAAAAAAAAACGTGCACCACACCGATCATGACTGGAGTGAACATATAGATTTTGTCAAGGGTAAAAAACGTAGGTTTTGTCGCTCTGACCATATGTATTTTGAAGGGGTGATGGTTTTTTCTGGGGTGCTACCTCCCCTTCGTCTGAAAGAGAGGAAAATTAAAAGAGACTAGTAATAGTAACAGTTCGTTCGTGGTCGATATAATTAGCCGTGCGTTTGTTATGTTACCACGGTAGATAAATAATTGCACAACAAGCAAAAAAAAAACACCTTCTGTTTTTCGTTCGTTCGTATCATACCAGGGTAAGCAGTAGTGAGAGTGGCAAACTTTGCACCCAAGTACACCCCGCATTGACTCCTTCAGAACTGCACCCACCCTTTTGGGCATAAACTACTTGGAATTAGTGTCGGACGCGTACTGCGATAGAGGTAGCACTTTTCGGCTTTTTTGTTTCTGAATGACGGGGCTCCTTAACCCAAAATCGTCGGAATGCCGTTCTTGTTTTGCAAAATGGATGTTTTGTATACCTCGGCCATGGATTTGTTCATCGGGTTGCACTTTCAGTTTTCTCAAAATCAGTTGTTTGGATGAGGTTCGAAGCTCCTCAAGTGAGGAGCCTCAGAAAAAAAAACTGGTGCACCTCTATCGCAGCATGTGTCATGAATAAACCCATGGCCTACGTATACAAACAATTCAGATTGCGAAAACAAGAACGACATTCCGACGATTTTTGGGTTAAGGGACCCCGTCGTTCAGAAACAAAAAAAAAGGCAAAAAGTGCTACCTCTATCGTAGCACGCGTCCCTCACTTGAGGGAGCTCCATACCTCACCCAAAAACGTGCTTCGAGAAACCCTGAAAGAGCAGCCCGACGAACGATCTCATGGCCTACAGTAGGCATATAATGGAAAACGCATTGGGTAGTCCCTCAGTTGAGGAGCCCTGCCAGCCAGAAATGTTTACGGCAGAAAGTGCTACCCCTGTCGTGGCGCATGTCGGTGTGCCTAACGTTTGTGAGGCTCCTCGTGTGAGGAGCTCTTAGCACTTCCCCAAAAAACTGACTTGAGAAAAAAGGAAAGTGCAGCCCGATGAACAATCTCATGTTCTAAGTATACACCGAACATTAGTGTACAACACAAATGGCATTCCAATGATATTGGGTGGGTCCCAGGTTGAGGAGCCCCGTGAGTCACAAAACCTTTGGCTAAAAAAAGTGCAACCCCAATCGTAGCGTGCGTCCTGTATCCATCCAGAGATTCCCGTCCACAGCAGTGGAAGGCTCTCCTCTTTCCACTTGATGGGGAACTCCAGACGAGTGCTATGCTATTAATAGTGTTTCAGGAGCCTATAATACCCACTTAAGGAGCTTCATACCTCACCCAAAAACTGGTTTTGAGAAAAACAAGGAATGCGCAACGAGATTGGCAATCCCACGGCCTCAGTATATAATGCACACTATAGCAAAGCACAAAACATACATGGGTACTTTCTCAGTCGAGGAGCCCCGTCGATCAAAAATGTGTTGACTAAAAAAGCGCTAGTACCCCTATCGTAGCACGGGTCTCCAGTCCGCTTAAATGTGCGGGACAATGCGTGAAGCAGCGGCTGGTGTTGGTTGACCTGTCCTCCAGATTAAGGGTGTATCCTTGCGTGACGCATGTCTATGTCCACTACATTACAGGCCCGTTGATGCCACATACTTTCCGATGGCCAACATTTTTCTGCTCAACCCCGCGAACTCCGAAGGGGGAATGCCTCGGAGGGAGTCCGTCGGCCGCGCTCAAAGGCAGGCCGCACCGGCTCCCGCCCCTGAGCATCTCCTGTGGAGTGCCTTGGCCAAGACTCATACGAAGTATACGTTGAGCGTTCTCCGGCATGTGTCGAGGGATGTACCGGTGTCCCTGCCGCGCTCGAGGTAGCTGTTTCTCTGTCCGGGGAGTTCGGTGGCAATGACGGCCGCCGATTGCTCGTTTGGCATGCCTGTCAGGCAACGCGCAGGACGCTCCGCGCCTCCGTCTCGTACTGTCTACACCGTGTCTTCTACGACGTACTCTTTGGTACTGATAGGGGCGCCCACCACCGTCACCCCTCCCTCTTCCGCGATTCGGACGTCGATACTTACCAGGGAAGAGATATCTTCCGCTGTCGGAATGTGCCCCATCGGAGGCATCATCACGTATAACACGCAAGATGGCACACCCCTTGGAACAATATTCGGAGGCAAATTTCTCCATAACTACTGTAGGCGGGGGCTCGCGATGATACAGGCAACTTTCGAAAGGTCTCATCGAGATCTTGCCATAGATGCATCGCTTGGCGTTTGCACCCTCCCCGTTGAGGATAATATCTGCTCGGAAATTCGGCCGGGGGGGTGTGCTCTCTTGCGTGTTATACGGTAATTCCGTCGATCTCGCGCCGAAGGAAGGGTGTAACCCTCGCCGTACTTGACATGACCCTCATGAGGCCAACGGTAGTGGTAGTGCCGCCCATGTAGGCAAAGGTTTGAACTCGTTTCTCTCACCAAGGCTACGGTAGGGGGGCCACTTTTAGGGCTCGCGCTGGTGATGGCTACCCGTATTGTTCGCAATCTTAGGCTTTTCTGCTTTTCAGTTTAGCGACATGCACCGTCTACATGCATGTTTTCGTTACGTAGCGCCAACAAGAAAAGTTTCGTGTCCGTTATTGAGCGAGGTACAGAGCCACTCGCGCGAGTGGCCAATGCTCGGTAGTGAAAATGATGCTATAACATGTTATAACGTAACTTCCCCCCTATATACCGTAGCCTTGGTCAAGGAAGACACTCAGGGAGCAACGATAAGCAGCCCATCACCGGTCCCAAAGGCCACCCTTGCTGTACGCCTCTAGAGCAAGTGATAGTCCGGTGCTCCCCCGAATCTATCCGAAATAACACATCAGCAGGTCTCTTGCAGCAGCACCTGACTACAAACGGCATGAACGTCGGCACGCACGTAGCCACCTCCGCAAGGACAGCCGTCCCGTCGGCTGTGTTTAGTACGTTGAAGCAGTCCATGAAAATGAGCCAGATACGCGTTCCTCCGTAGAACTCTGCGGAAACCTATCGTGTTGAAGAACACCAAGGATGATGCGTACTCGTCGTCCGGGTGTACCGGGGCGCAACGGGGGGAGGGACTTCCTTCCTTTCCCATGGTAGCATTCCCCAGCACCGCCGCAACCGCCGTCGCCGCGGAGAGGGCCGTGTGGTCTGGCGGTAATTTGGCCAGCAAGATAGTCCGCGCCTCCTCGTCGCCGGCCGAGTGCGGCCCCGCCTGAAGGGGGCGTGCAGCGACTATAGGCCAGCCTGCGCAACGACACGCTGACGGCGCACGGTCGTGCTTAGCCTCCTCCGAAGCTTCTTAGACGACATTCATCGGTCTTATATCCCCTTGCCCGATGTACGCAATCTTCCACGGAAGCAAGCGGGTTATGTCGCCACTGTTTACTAGCGCGAATCTCTGCCGCGTTTTGATGCGGCCGTCCGGTGAATGGAACAGGGTTGACAAGACATACCACAGCTTTGTCTCCCGCGGAAGCGAGCTCAGCGTCGAAAATTCCCAGTTCAGCCGGCGCTCTCCCAAAGGAGTGATAGATAATGCTTGGCACCGGAACGCTCAGGCGCGCGTGTGCACTGGTCAGCTGCGGCTGTGCGTTCTTCCTGGTTACGAAGCGCTGCTGCAGATAACGCATGCTAAGGTAGGGGTGAATGATACCATTTGTTTCTGAGGCTCCTTACTTGAGCAGCTACATACCTCGGCCCAAAGTTGACTCCGAGAAAATGTGAAAGCGCAACCGGATGAAGAGCCCCTTGGCCTAGGTATACAGCGATTTACGTTTTTTAAACAGAGTTGAAGTTCCGATGATATTGGGTAGTTCCTCGGGAAAGCTAGCCCCGTCAGTCAGAAATGTTTTTAGCGAAAACGAGGTACAGTACCCCTATCGTAACACGTGTGAGATCTTCCAGTCAAACTGCGTCGAGAGGTGGCCCCATCCCCAGGCTATAGGATTGTGATCCCATCCGCATCAAAGCCCCCGTCTGCGCAGGTATGTATTTCCCGTAACCCCTCTTCTCAATTGCGCGTTGAGACCTCAAATACCCGGGCCCACTTTAACTGCCGCCTTCAACGCGTCCCGCCTCGTGTGCCGGATTCCCCTACCTGCTGCAGGACTACTCGGCGGTAATAGCGCTACTCCCCTCGCTAGGAACCTCATCACACAACGAGCGTGTAGTACGTGTCGTCCGGTTCATGGCAAACGTATCGCCCGATGCCGTCGTTGGATCGTCACAAGACAAGCAGCTTACCCCACATCACCTCGGCTGTCGCCGAAGAAGGCATCGGAGCACGTTGCGTTCCCGAACGCCCCGCTGGACGCCGCGAGGGACCCTCCAACTAGTCCCTTCTCTGTTGGTAACGAAGGCCCTCCGCCATTCGCTGCAAATTCTCTCTCCTCACGCCTTTGGCTCTCCGCCCTTCCTGTCAACTTCGCTCCCCCGGTCCGTGACCTGCCAGGGTCCACTCCGCCCCCGTCCCACCCCCCCCCCTGCGAGGTTCGCTCTATCCGTTGCCACCCTCCCTTTGGCCAGCGACTGGAGGCGGCATGCTACCCCCTCGCCGAGGGGCTCGCCCCGGATTCATGCCGAACCCCCTTCCAGCGCTGGCTGTTCGTGGCACCCTCTCCTATATGCTCGACCGACCTGGTACATCCCTTGCTGGTGGTCCCCCCCGTTCCGCCACCCTAGGAGTACCAGCGGTCGCTCCAGCAGGTGTTAGACAGGCGGCGTTGGGCCGTGCGAGGGGGGTCCCCGGACGTTTTGGTGAACGACGCGTGCTGCGATAGGTGTGGCGCCTTTTTGCAAACCAAATGGATTGACGGGGCTCCTCAACCGAGGAACTATCCAACATCGTTGTAATGTCATTTGTGCATTCCATTATTATTCGTGACATACCTAGGCCATGAGCTTGTTCATCGGGCGAAGTGCATAATTTTCTCCAAGTCAGGTTTTGGGTAAGGTACAGAGCTTCTCACGTGAGGAGCTTCATACCAGTACGCATTAAGGTCACCCCTACCGTAGAGGTGCACCACGTTTTTTTCTGAGGCTCCTCACCCAAAAAAAAAATATTTGGGGAAAAATAAAAGTGCTACCCGACGAAAAATGCCATGGCCTAGGTATGCAACGAAAATTGTTGTAAAACAAATACTGAAATTCCGACGGTTTTGGGTTAAGGATCCCTGTCATTCAGAAACCGTTTCAGCCATAAAGTAATACCTCTATCGCAGCATGCGTCTAGGGTCACCCCTACCGTAGCATGCGTCGTACGTGCGGTCCGATGTACAACCTCCGATTCGGTAACCGACGCAATATGTCCTGCGCCTGCGGTTGTTTCCCGAACGCGATACACAACGAGCGGTAGCGGGCGACAACCGCTTCCCACTACCCCGAGTCGGGGAAATCGAGATGCAACCCCCGAGACAGGCCCGGGGGCCTCGCTAAACAGGAAGCACAAGAGGAACGATGTCATTGGCGACCTATCGCGGGCACTCTCCATGAGCTTGGGCGTGCTGTGAACACCAGTCGTCCCATAACTAGCCGACTCCGGTTCGGGGACGCCTCGCTGAAGGAGGTTTGTGAACAGTAGGCGCCCCACACCGGCACCCACCCCCCGCATAACTCGGTTATGGACAGTCGTCTAGCCAGCTCCGACGAATGGAGGTGTCGGCTTGCCCCCGGGCACTCCAAACGGTACGAGACGTAATAGACTTCGGGTTAACGTTCCCGCTCGCGAGGCGTTCCGCACGCTCTAACATGCACCGGGTGAGCACCAGTCCGCCGTGGACGCATGAAATAGGTGCAGTACCTGTACATGGTTATCTTCCGACTCCCCAGCAGAGTCATCCATTTCCAGACCGCAGCAGGCGCAAGATCTTTGGGCATCCTGCCCCCTTCATCCTTGTAGTTTCTGATCTCCTATACTTGGTTCGCGCTCTCTCCCCCGCCCGGCGGCACTGATCGCCAGCGTACCACCACCTCCCGCTGTTGATGGCCGCCCCATTCAATGGTACGGTCAAACCGCCTGTGGATTCTTGGTCATATTTCCGCCAGGTGGCACGTTCTCCGACGGGTTGGCCCAGTAAATACTCCAGCAGCCGTTCGAAATGAAGCGTCGACGCCTGCTATGGTAGTGGTGCACCTAACCTTTGTGAGACTACTCACTTCAGGACCTCTGTACCTCACCCAAAACTGGCTTTGAGAAAGTACGAAAAGTGCAGCCCGATGAACAATCCCATGCCCTAGGTATCTAACGAATATTTTAAAGGCACATGACACACGCTACGATAGAGGTGCACCATTTTTTTTCCGAGGCTCCTCACTTGAGGAGGTCTGTACTTGATTGACCCACAAACTGATTTTGAGCAAAACTACAAGTGCAACCCGATGAACAAACGCATTTCCTAGGTACACAAACAAATCATATTGTTAAACAAGAATGCCATGTCAACGAATTTGGGTTAAGGGGCCCCGTTTTTCGGAAAAAAAGTGCTACGACCTCTATTGTAGAAGGTGTCACATACCAGGTATGGGATTTCAACGATATTGGGAAGTTTGCTCAGTTGAGGAGCTCTGTCAGTCAGAACTATTTTTGGCCCACAACGTGCTACACCTATGGTGCCACGCGTCCGCCTCCCTTGCCGGCGGTCCCCTGTGCGTTTTCCACGTCCTGCAACCGAGCTAACCGAAGAAACCCACAGGCCTCGCACGGCGCTTATGCCATGTTGTTGCTGGTTGGTCGTGTCGCGCCAACCTCGTGATATGTCCTCCTGACCTTGCTCCGTAGCAGACGCGAGCTACGGTACGTAGGGGTACTGTACCTCTTTTTTGCCGAAACAAATTCTGACTGACGAGGTTCCTCCACTGAGGGAGCTACCAAATATCGGTTGCAATGTCTTACCTACCATGCGTGCTACGATAGAGGTAGCCCTTTTTTGCTTTTTTGTTTCTGAATGACGGGGCTCCTTAACCCAAAATCGTCGGGATGCCATTCTTGTTTCGCAATATTTATTTTTTGTATACCTAGGCCATGGGTTTGTTCATCGAGCCGCTCCTTCAGTTTACTCAAAATCTAATTTTTGGAAGAGGTATAGAGCTCCTCAGGTGAGGAGCCTCAGAAAAATAATGGTGCAACTTAAAAAAATTACTGTAGCATGTGTCCTACCGAGAATAGGAGTATGCTGAAGGAGGGGCGCGTAGGTCCACATATCGGTGCTCCTCGTCACACATGCGACAATAAGGGTATTACTTTTTCGGCGAAACCGTTTTCTGGCTGACAGGGCTCCTGAACTGAGGAAGTATCTAGTATCGTTGGAATACCATTTGCGTTTAAACATAGTTTCGTTGTGTACCTACGCCATGCGATTGTTCATCGGGTTGCACTTCATTCTCAGTTTTTGGGGTGAGGCGTGGAGCTCCTCAAGTGAGGAGCTTCAGAAGAGCCTTGGGTGCTACCGCTACCGTAGTATGCGTCTCATGTAAAACCGGACTCGGGCACATGACTTGGCGTGCCGCCTTGGACATGACTTGGGGATATGCGTCCAATACGAAGCCTAGAACGCAGCGGAGGTGCACGTCGCACACGTGGGACACGTGCACGAAAGCGGTCTCCCTCACGACCCCGTGTAGAAATTTCTGCATATTGATTGCTCCCCCCTCCCGTCCCTGGCGGCCCCAGTCGATGGCCCCGCTCCGCCCTCCGCCGCCATCACCCGGGCTATGGTAGGGGGGGGCGATATAACATCATTTTGACTAGCGAGTTTAGATCCTTAACACGGGAGGCCCTGTACCTTATGTTGGCGCAGCGTGACAAACAGTTCCATCATCACGGTGCACATATATCGCGAAATAACAACGCATTTTCAACTATTTAGGGTAGCTTCACTCGCGCGAGTGGCACTGAGCGGCAGAAGTAAAAGGCATCCAAAGTGCACCCTCTATCGACCTAGCCTTGGTATCATCTCTCGCCGTCCGACCGACAACATCAATGCAACCTCGTCGTTGTGCCGACGAAGCGTCCTCCTGTCGGCCTCATCGACTGTTACGGTCGCACGCACAGCACGCCGGACAACGCAGATTGGTGCCCGCCCTGACACGGGATGCGGTGCTGCACGGTAAGTGGAGTTGGTGGGAGGAGCTACGTAGATGGATCATCGGAGCCACCAAGGTGTCGTAGCACAAGCATATATATCATGCGGCCTCCTGACAAAGTTGCCCTCTAGGTACACGGATCAATCCTTTGTGGCCTCCTGACGGGTGTCTGTGGGTGTCGGCGATGCTGGACATGTTGGTGGTGGAGACGGTGTGGACGTCGACGCGGGTCTCAAACCGCTCCCCTCTAGCGGCACTGCGGGCGCCAGCGGTGACGATCTCGGTAGAGGCATCTGCGCCGGCCTGGCCGCTGACTGCGGTGACAATTCGAGCGCAAGAAAACCAACGCTACGGTAAGGGGGTGTACTCATGTCATGCATAGCCGTAGTCATATGACCATTGACCCTCGCATCCCTACAATGCCTGGACAGAGCACGTTGGGTTTTCACCGACCAGGCAGACATCGCGTGCACCAAGCGCGAAGCGCCGTGAGGTGTTCGGCGAGTC
>JAYJMJ010282267.1:0-11582 GCA_036873875.1 Laminaria ephemera
TTGGTTGGTGGACATTCACATGAGATATACAAACAACTGTAGAGAGGAAGACGGCTTTTAATGCGCTCTTGCATCCTTTAATAACAGGATGATTTCATGCACGGTAATTTGTACTACTGTAGTTATTAATTTGTACTAGTTTTACTAGTTTTTATGCTATTGTGAAGAGGTTTAGTAGGTGGATACTCACAAGAGGTATGCAATCAGCTACCTCGTACTGTTTAATTCAAGCCACAGTCGGTTTTTGTGTATACCGTGGGTCCTGATTACTATGGTCCTCCGTAATATCAATAGGCAGAATTAAATGCGTTCGAAAACGTGCTTCGCTGCAGGTAGGTTAAAATTGAAACTGGCTATGCCCTCAAAAGGGGTCAAGAGAATCTCCGCCTCAAATGTTAACTCGTTGTAATTTATTTTCCGCAACTCGCGAATGGATTACGGTATAGCGTACAACCGGTACACCCGAATATGTCAGTCTGCGTAGATATTTTGCCCCGCCTCCTGTCCATGTAATATGGCACACACGGTCCAGCTTTTCGTTTGGTGTTCACGGAATAAATCCGCTGTGTGCGCTGTGGTGTGAAATATGCTGATCACGTTATTAGAACGGGTTTGGGCTGTTGGTCCGTTCTACGCGAGACTTTCTCTCTTCTGGGCGCCACAGTAACCACGAACGACAGACGTCATCTTCTGGCCATATTGGTTTGCTTTTAGATCGCCGGGTGTGCACCGAACCGCATCGTGGCTGAAAGAAGTACAACCATAACTAAACTAGGGCTATCCCAGCCTTGTTTGAAAGGGCGGGGTACGCCCCCCCTGGTTGTATACAATTAAAGGGTACATGCTCGCACGGCGCTTTTGGTCACTGCCGTTAATCCCCAATATATGTATACTCATGACAAAAGACGCACACACGCTGGTCATGGTCAATGCACAGTGCGAAGGGTTAAGGGGTCTCCGTCCAACGTTAAAAATGGGGTTTCAAAGTCGTCTGGACGGACATTTGAACGTCCCTCATGGTGAAAAGCACTGGCCAACCTCTTGTCAATTCTTCTGGGTCGAATATCACTTTTTGTATGTAGTATTAAGACGTTTTTTTAGCAACGTGTAGTGTGTTGCCCCCGGTATTTTATCTTCAAGAATATATGGCTATTGTTGTTGTTTAGAGTTAAATCCCTGTTGTTGTCACAGCCACTGACTTGCAGTCAAAGTTCAATTCCCAACTGCATACGACACGCATGGAGTAGCAGTTTGCTTTTGCTTTACAAGACCCACCAATATTTTATACAGTGTGCTAGAATGTACCTCTCAGCTGAAGTTAATAAACATGATTATCGTGATATACTGCAACAACAGCGAAGTGTACAACGTAGTGAAGGTAGTATGTATATGTTCTTCACCGTAAAACTGATATTTCCGCGCATCTATGGAGCATCTGACGGGACCTATCAAGACCATAAAAGTTTAATGGGAAACTAGATGTGCTTGGGGTTTCTGTCAAAACACGACAACAGACAACATCACGTATGCAGGGTTGGACCACTTGCCTCTGCGACGGCTCTGTTTCATCCTCGGTGCCTTAAAGTGTTCCGGACAAGTAATCTATCAAATAATTGCTGGTTTCCCGTCAATTTGCCTTAATATTACCTCGAGTCTACGAAATACGAACTACCCACCACCCACTAAGTGTTGTCATTCTCATCGAATCTAGGCATCATGTACTCGATTGCTTGCCTTCCGTGTGTTATAGAGCACACCCACAATATCCTCTGGTCACGATCTCGAAACGACTGGTTGGTGTGTGGTTGCGTAGGGCTATCGAAACGATAGGTCGCACATACATAGGCTGGAGAACAAGCGAGTGAGGGAGCAATATCTAGAAACAGAAAAACACCCGATGTTATCGTTGAAGGGTGTGTGAGTAGCCTTGGACACAGCTTATACGCGAGGTGTTCCTTCAAAAAAGGCGTATGCGATCGATTGGATACGGAAGTCCTACATGTGCTCGTGAGGGACCGAAAACCGGGAAAACGGAACTTGTTCCCACGTGTCGACATTTCAACATTCAACCTGTCAAACGAATCAACAAACCGAAATCCAATCATACCATCGTTAAGTTCTAACGCGAGAAAATCATGAAGTTGGCACCCGGCTGGCGTCATGATCACGGAAGGTGCGCACCACTGCGCGTACCGCAGTCAGCCGCTTATAGCGCACATAATGTACAGGACACGTTATGTCTCCACACAAATTCCGTTACGTTTTACAATGTCGTCTACAATGGATCAAATTTGATATTCTGGAACTCACTTCGTGCATGCAAGAATACGATGATACGCCTTCGTGAAATTGTAGCTGCATCCAGCGATTATGGAGATGAAACGGATGGTAGTATTATATTTTCCTATATCAAACATTATTGTGTTTCTTCACGGCACGCCATAGCATGCTGCGGCATGTCGCACCGCAGAACGTCCAGTGGCATCCCACCGTCGGAAGCAGTAGAGAAGACGCGGGACATCCCACTATATCTCCGGTGGTATCACACGTGACGCCCCATGGGACATGCCATGGGATGCCACGGGATGTCGGGATATCATCGTATGGGTCACAATGGTATTTGGATGAAGCGAAAGACATGTGCGGCGACGTGCCGCGGCACGTGCCGCAAAGTGCCGCGATACGTGGCGTGACGTGCCGCGAGATGCCGTGACGTGCCGCGATACGTGCCGCGACGTGCCGCCAGATGCCGTGACGGGCCGCGCTGTGACGCGGTACGTGCGCCGACGTGCAGCGATACGTGCCCCGACGCGCAGTGATACGTGCCCCGACGTGCCGCGACGTGCCGCAAGATGCCGTGACGTGCCACGATACGTGCCGCGACGTGCCGCGAGATGCCGTGACGTCCCGCGACATGCTGCGATGTGCCGCTACGAACGTGCAAAGAGATGCCGCGAGATGCCGCAAGATCGCACATTAATGTGTTTTTTGGCGTAGCCATAGTTGACCCACCCTAACCCTAACCCTAACCCATTCGAAATAAAGGCAGAAAAACGTGCCGCGACGTGCCATGGGGAAAAATGGTTGGAAATGTCTAATGATGTGTATCACTGAAACCGTGGCTACGCCAAAAGACACAATAATACGGGACACCTAGCCATGGTTGACCCTAACCGCAACCCAGACGAAATACCGGCGGAAAAAAGTGCCACGATGTGCCGTGAGGTAGAATGGTTGGGGATGTCTAATAATGTGTATCAATCGACTGAGGGGTCACTGGGGCTCACTGGGCACTGGGGGCAGTGATACACACTATTAGACATTTCCAACCATTTTGCACCATGGCACGTCTTGGCACATTCCGCGGCACGTCGCGGCACGTCGTGGCACGTTCAGCGGCACGTCGTGGCATCTCGCGGCACGTCGCGGCACGTCTCGGCTCGTATCGCGACACGTTGCGGCACGTCACGGCATCTCGGGGCACATCCCGGTACGTATCGCGGCGGGACGTCGCGCGTATCTCGCGGCGTGGGGGCCCTAACCATATCTCTGCTGTAAGACCCATCCCGGAGGAAACAATATCAAGTATTTTCATTGGCATATACCGACTCCACAGCACGTAGCGGCATGTGGCGCAAGCGTTGCCGCGGGAATTTTCAGGGGAAGTGTCGTGACAAGCCATGGAATGGGATGCCGCGGCAACCCACGAGATATGCCGCGGAAGGCCATGACATGTACCGCGACGTGTCGCGGGATCTCATGGCATGTGCTACGACGTCCCATAGCATGCCGTGGCATGCCATGGCATGTCCCACTAGATGCCGCCGGGAAACTAAATAATGTGACATACTGCAAGGTTGAGGAACCATATCCGGGTCTATGATCTCTCGTCTATCTCCTGGCGTTAACAAGACGAGAACACAGCTATCTGCTCTACTCGTTCGCCTTCGGAAAACAGCTTCATATCAACTCAACAATATGTGTCGAACCATATCTCTACTGTAAGACCCATTCCGAAGAAAAGGTTTAGCTGCTATGTGCTCGGTCGTAGTAGACTACGAGTACTATTGCCGTATAGACGTCTGAGAAAAGCGGCTGTTGCACAACTACAGTATTCATGCTGAACTGATACTATTAATAATGTGAGTACTACAACTGTTGCTGACTACAGCAGCAGCACAGTTAGCACTTTGTCGCACGTATGCTGAACGAACAAATGAAAGAAATAAAAAATGTTGCATGAAATCCTTCATAGCATCAAATAAATTATGGCGTACGGTGCTCTTTTCTGCTCCTCTGCCTCTCAGGAAAACCAAAATCGACATGACAACACATCGTCCTCACGTCATACCTTGGTTGACCATTCCTTGCTCTGGCCCTCGCCGCTGCAGTAGTAGCTGCGCTTTATCTTGTCCAGACGGCGGTTCCGAAGCCCACAATGACCAGCGAACAGCATGGTGAGCAGCCTCAAGGAGTACTGGTGCAGTCTTGAAACTTGAAGCTTTGACAGGTGTTGATTTTCTGTAGCAGGAAGCTTTACGACGGCAGCAGTTAGTGAACATACTTCTGAGACGAAACGACCCACTTCACGTCCCGTCTTTTCCCAAGCGACGCAATATGTACCGCAATATGCGGGCGGTGGGTTGTACAGACAGGTTGGGGAAAATGTTTGCAGTATATGGCGACGATCATCAAGGTTGTGTTTTCCGAACGCGGTTGGCGTTACGACGATTCCTCATCCCGCTCTTTTCATATGTAGCCCTGCCTTCAACACCTGTTCGATGTGCTCTCCGCGCAGTCCACGAAGAGGTAGAGGGTGCTACAAGTGCAGGAACCGATTCCGCCTGGATGCGACGTCATTTTTCCGATTCTATCTACATATGGGCGTGCGGCGAGAAGGCGCACGAAGAAGATGAACACCCGACGATGTCTGATAGGCTCATCGGTTGGGTCATACTCTTTGTGAGTGGCCTGACGCGGCGAATGCTAACATTATCGATACCGACAGTAGCGCTCGTATTCTTTGTGTGACGAACGAAGTGTATCTCTCGCACGAGTCAGTAGTCAGGTCTGGCTAAACGACTGAGGCAAAACAGGTTCACAAAACACTACTTCTTGTAGCGAACGGGGGAGGGGGTGAGGAACCGTGCTTTGGTCGGGGTTGCGCTTTTGAGCCTAATCACTTCATACTTACAGGGCTCCTCAACTGTAATGATATCCCATGTCTTATGAATTTGATGTTCATTTTACTATGTTCCCGGAAGTTAATATACCTGTAGTAGGTTATAGGATTGTGCGTTGGGCTTAGCGTACAGTTTCGAACAGAGGAATAGAGGTCACGTCAACAGCCTCAGGATCTCCCGGTGTTACAAATATCATTGCACGAGCCTCAGTAAGTGAATGAGTAAGTGAGTGAGACAGTCGAACAACAACAAATTTTCATAGTTTCGCACCTCCACCACGTCCACTTTGAAACGTCGACCTTAACGTCCGTGTTCACAGAGGAGTACACAATGCATGTTGACCTATCTCCAGTGTGACCCTTTGCGGGCGTAAGCATGCCTACGTCAACGGCCAATAAGAGTTGTGTGACCTATCATTATAGATCTCGCTCCGCACTGAAAATCGACAGATTATTATGGTCGAACGATGACGCCGTCAGCAACGGAAACCGTTGATAGGTATATAGTAGCCGGAAAATATATATCGAGGTATCTTGTTATTGCCTCTTCGTCTGATGTGCTTGACGGGGACAGGAGCAAAGAGGGAGTGAATCAGGCAACCTGCATAGCGTCGAAATCAAAGTCGCGTAAATCGAACCGTGCTATTATTATGTTGCTGTACGGATTGAACGGTTGAATATAAATACTGCCGTAGCCCTTGTTAACCGATGTTCGGACGAGATTCCTCCAGGTCTCGGGCAATTAGCGTTGCCTATTACTCCGTAGTAGACATCCTATTATCATTGCTGGAAGCACAGCATCTAGAATTCGCATGCTTAAGCTCCGAATTGAGACCAAGAAGAAACATAGAATTTTACCAACTTGAACGAAGGCATACTCGTTTTCATTGATGTTAACCGATTATGTGACGTTAGTGCCTAGCTGCGATGCAAATGTTTATATGTTCCCCCCAACCGTCACGGGTTTGACGCTATGAAACGAGTACAACACAGATATGTAGAAGCAACTCTGCTGTTAGTTTGTGGCATATGTCTCAAACGCGACGCGCGCTACCCGCCGCCCTCGTTACGATATATGTCCAGATGCAGGGATTCGCCTACACCATGCTTACCATTCTGGCAAGAGAAACTTCGAATACCTACACCAGCAGCTCTCATGATGAAAGGAAGGATACCGGCTACCTATTGCCATCAGTAACCGGGGCCATGTACCTACTCATCGCTTCGACAACCCATGATCTACGGGCTGGTTTCTCCTTGTTAGTGAATGGTAAATGCGCCGGCCATCGCGCTTTCGGCATTGGCCTTCTAGGTGTGTACGGTATCTTGATCAGCGCAGCCATGACGGTGTTAGTGTCGACTTCGGAAGACAGGGCTTCCGTGGTGCTAAATGCTGTCACCGTCCTCTTCGTTGCTGACCTGGTGAGTGCAGTGACACACGGTCCCAAACACAGGATTGTTGACCACACGGATGTTCCGAGTATTTATATCAACGCTTATTGCCTGATAATCTCAACGTAGGCACGGTTCGTTCTCCCGTGTATTGGTATATTAAGACATTGAGTTAAACAAAACTGCTATCTGCTGTGGACGTAAGATAAGAGCAACTTCAATGTTATCCAAAAGGTGGAGTTAGACCTATTGCTTGATACACCCGTCAAGGTAGAGGTTATACACATTTGGCACATGTGTCTGTGAGGAGGGTGGTTTTCAAAACAATGGTACTATGTCCGAATGCGCCACTTTCCCGATCGGCGCCTGAAACGTAAATGTCCGACAACCGAAACCGATCTGGCGCACACCGTGCTCAACATAGTACGTTGACGATGTCTGGCAAATTCATGTCAACACCCTCGTACAACTACATAGGAATCGTTTAATGTTTTGGGGTCAGCCACTTTGACCGGCTTTACCTGACGCCGCCCTTCTTTTATGTCGCTTGTCGCGGAAGAGGGGGTCGTCGATCGCTCAGTCGGAGGATACTGATGAGGTTTATCTTCGCCTAGACCCGAGCTTCAAAATGTGACCGTTGTGCTTTTCAAGCACACTCGTTGTATGAACCTTGGGCATGTTATGTTACGAGATTAAACGACACAACACACGCTACCAGCCTATCGTATCGAACGTCTTTGAATATGTGGCTTTTGAAGATTTTACAGTTTGGGCTACCAGGGTAGTATGTTTAATGCCCTGGTATATTACCGGATTATCTCACTGCAAGGTGTTGATTCAAACAAGCCCCGAGCGGTCCGAGTCTAATGGGTCGGAAGGGACCTGTGCTACACCTGTACGCTTCCGAGTGGTCCGAGTGGTAGTTAACTCACATCGAGACTAAATGTTGATGAGATGCTTTGGATTAATGTCTTGTTTTTTCCCCCCATTTCGTCGATGCTGGGACAGGACGAGCAGACGCTCAAATTCTTTGTCGCAGTTCCCCACAAATGGCGGCTTTTTTGGGCTATGGAGTCAATCGCGATAAGCTTCGCATTGGCACTGGTCGCAATTGCCTACATGGGAGATGCATCACCATTACTGGAGGAAAGCAAAGACATTATTCGAAACCTTGTCCCTACCTGGGGATTTTGGGTAGTCGGTCCGGCGGCCGTCACTTGGGGCTCCTTCCGATTGAGTGAGGCTCTGAAAACTGTTTGCGAATTTTTTGAGGAAGGCGAAAACGCTGCAGACATTGCAACAAATTTCGTCCTTACGAAATTTTTCGTGTGTTTACGGGAAATTGTCAAAGGCACACGAGAGCGCTTACGAGCAGAGTTATTATTTCATGTGTGTCGGTTTTCGTGGCTTACTCAGGCAGTGGGTAGCTTTTGGTTTTCTGACGTTGTTGGGTTTCCCGTTGCTTTGGTGTATTCTTCGATTCCGTCTGCAGGCGACGAGTACAGCTTGGTCGTAACCCCCAAAAAGTACACCTTGGTAACAGTAAACGCGGTGCTTGCCATAGGTCTTGCAATTAAACTGCTGAAGTTTATTCTGTCGAGATATGAGCGTCTTGCCGAAATTCTGGAACAGCGATATTTCTCCGAATCGGAAGGGTCTGCAGAGATACGACGCAACTGCCCAGATTCTCGCGTGCCATCCTTGCTGGTTGGGTGGGGTATTGGGTATTGGGTCACTTCTCTGCTTTACCTAATGGCAAGATCTCCGTATGAAAGTGGATGGGGTCACGTCCCAACCGTTTTATCCGCCATTTTCTACGTGATTGTTCAGTGTTTTCTATTGGCTGGTGTTTTCGTGCTCGCCGACATAAACTTTCTGGGAAACGCAATTGACACATTTGTTAAGCCTGCCGTGGTAATGATGAAAGACCGACGATTAGTGGTTTATTGGATCCTGGCGACAGTTCTGCGTGACGCAGTGATGGGGTGGACAAAACTTTGCCTTGCTATGACCATCTTCCTACACCTCTAATGCCGGTAACATACCCAAGGTTACAAACTCCCAATATTTATGGGAGCTCTGAGCTTCCGAGGCAGTTAAATGGTTGCAGCAAAGGGTATAAAACCCAAGCAGACGTTAGAACCAAAGATGTAAAAAAACTTCAACGGTGGTAACGTATTCCTACCGGAATTGTGCGGGATACAATTCTCAGTGGGCACCATAACAAAGCCATATCTGCCGCATGTCCGAGACGCTCATGCACGGTGCTTGAGTGTCACACGACAGCTCAAACATACGAGCACCTGGTACGAACTTGTTACTGTGTTCATGGCAGGGCCATAGGGGCTGGACCTTTCCACCGTTTTCTTCCGTGTTTCGAAGTATGTCTAAGAACAAAACCCGAGAAGGAAAAAGAAGCGGGAGCGGGGGGGGGGGGGCGGAGGGATCGTAAGAGCATTGTTTTGACTCCCAAAGTTGCGCACGAGGACTTAAGGTTTAGTTATCCGTGGGCGTTGGTCGGTGTTCCTTCGCTCTTTTGATTTATCGTCGTTGATGTTTGACTCATACACGGTGTTCCACCGTATACTGCTGTACATGCAACATATTAGTCTAGTACCTCTGACCTCGATTCTGATATCAGGCCGTTCGATACCCGTCGCCATATATTTGGGTCTATACTACGTGACACGGCATTGTTCTTCCTGTGTTACGAAGTTCGGCTAGTAGCTCGTCGGCCTTTTGTGGCCAGTGGAGGTGTAAATATGATACGGAACTCGTGTACGGCATTGTGTGCGTGACAATGGTAACACTCATGCATAAAAGGATACCTGGTATGTGACAGAACGGCACGGCCCATGTATGATACGCACGGTAGGAAACAGATGACAGAACGGTTCGGCTGCGGAAAGTGTGTTTGGCGCTGAGGGTAGAAGAGCCAGTAGATAGTCCGTCTGTCTGGACAATGCCCAATCCTCTTTCCTACTCGTCTACGACAGTACTGCAGGCGGCGTGGTATCTACTTCTGCGTTATTACAGTAGTAATACATCTATTGATAGACCTCATACACGACGTACCCAGTCCGGGTGCAGGTACGCACTACAGTAGTCCGTAATCATATTCTACGTCTGGTTGTTCTTCTTTTGAAATGTAGTTAGTGAGTAGTCCACCGAATCTCTGATCCGTAGTCTAGTGAAATACTAGTGCGAGTGTAGGCGTTGTGCGTGTGATAAAATATCCAATGAGTATACATTGGCATGGGGTACACAATTTACGTCCAGAAGGGCCAAGCTTACGAGAATCACCTGAAAGCACGACAGAGAACGTGACGGAGCTTATTTTAGCTACCTTGTAATTCCGTAGGTTCGGATCGGCACTCTTGGCACGGTAAGTAGTGGACCTTCACGACACCAAAAGCTATACCTGGTATGTCGGTTTTGACAATGCTCAGTACGCGTAGATTGTCCGGTACATCTAGCTCTAGAGAGCGCATCCGGCTGAGTTGATATAGTTTGGCATACTCGTCCTTTGTATGCCACTATGGCTCCATTTGTCTGGTATTAAAGTACATTATAATACCTGGTGTGTTTCCTACCCAACTCCTACCCAACCAAACTTGGTACATCGCAAACACGCAATATTAAGGTGTTCGAGATTCTCAGACTCTGTTGGGTTAGAAAACATGCAAAAATTGCATTGAAACCGACTACTTTCTTCATAACCCAGGGCCGACCAACCAACGAAAAAATTAGGTTAGAATTAAAAACAAATGGTAAAAAAAAAATAACCAAACGTTTCGCGGGTTTTTCGTGGGTTGGATTGGCCCTGGATTGTTATTTCGACTGTTTCAATACTATAATTATATGTTGCCTGCCCAACTCGAACCCAAACAAAAAGTGGTACATCGCAAACACACCACAATCAGGGAGAGTGAAGACGTTCACCTCGGTCGTCGATACGTCGGTTCGTCGCAGCAGTTTCACCAAATATAAATATCCCGGGGAAAGCATGCCTTCCACCTACTACAATACGTATTCCGCCGCACAAGACTGTGCCATACCTCATAGCCTTACTCCAAGCATGCTCACCACGAGGCGTGGGCGATTGCGTTGGTGCAGCAAGCTTTCCTGACCTATATATCGGACTCTTTCATGAACCCCGATGTGATTCTGCCAGTTTTACCACCGACTCCGCTTGCTTCCGATCGAATCGATATTGAACACAGTATGCAGTGATTGCTACGTAACTCTCATCGTTCCATCTGTGTGTTTTAACAAGAAGTATGTGTGTGAGGTTTGCAAATTATTGACAAGTGAGATAATTTCCATCTTTTTGCAGATTTTGGGATGAGGGTAAGAATCGAACCCACGATCTCACTCTTCAAAATCTCACGGCCTACTGGTGACGCCATTGAAATGTGAGGAGACTAAAAATGTTGAAGGTGGGAATCGAACCCGGGTCCCACGACCTCGCTCTTCAAAAAATAACGGCCTATCTGCGACGCCATTGAAAATAATGTAAACTAAAATAAATAAATGTTGAAGATGAGAATCGAACCCACGATGCCGCTCTTCAAAATCTTACCGCCTATCTGAAACGCCATTGAAAGGAGAGTGATGTAAACTGTTGCGCAACATTGATAGGAAAGTAGACTAAACAATATAACGTTGAAGGTGAGAATCGAATCAACGACATCGCTCTTCAAAATCTCTCGGCCTACTTGAAACGCCATTGAAAGCAAAGTAGAGCAACAATGTTACGCAACACTTGATGCTACCCCCGAGTATGCCTTTCTATACTCGATTTCCACCATATATGTGATGCTGCCTGCTACGTGAGTTACAAAACATTCACAATCGCATAAAAACTACCAGGTAGTAAAATTAGTACAAATTAAAAACTAGTACTAATTACCGTGCATGAAATCATCCTGATATTACAGGATGCAAGAGCGCATTAAAAGCCGTCTTCCTCTCTACAGTTGTTTGTATATCTCATGTGAATGTCCAC
>JAYJMJ010282290.1:0-11580 GCA_036873875.1 Laminaria ephemera
TGCATCCTACTAAGAACCACTTGTGAGGCGGACTTCCGCACCTTGTGCGTACTTTCTTGCATGTCGGATGACAGCTTTGAATGATATTATTTGTTTTCTGGTGTGGCCACTTCTAGAGACAGCAATGGGGATATTGTGTAACTGCCGCGTGGGTGCCTTACCATAAACACACTACGTGATGTCATACCCCCTGCACGGAGTTAAGGTTCTCCACTCCGCACACTATGATCCAACTCGACCACCATCTCGGGTACCGCCAAAACCTAAAAACGAGAAACAAAAAGACGGTACACTGGTGGTCTAGCTCACGCAGTGAGAGGCGTGTTTTACAGCGTCGTTGCCTACCGACGCCAACCCCAGCAGGGTCGGGGGCGGGGGGGATACCCCCCCATCCCCCAGCACCCCGGAAACGTCGATGGTGGCGTGTTCTCGACACGAGAAACCTATAGGCAATAATAGAGAAGAAACCCAATAAGGAAATAAAACGGGGTGAATCGACGTGGCGGCGTCGTGTCTCCACTCGTACAACCAACAATTGTGATGGCTACCTCTCGATTGGTTTCTGCCCTGTCCCAAACGTGCTTATCAGACGGGACGAACGAGCTCACGACACTCGTTGTGGGTTGATGTGTCCAGGAGCAGGGGAATTACCCCCCCCGCACACTACTGATTTGGGACAACAGGGGAAGCAGTACGATAGTTGCATCAGAAGGCAGTACGTACGATATACTCGGCTTCATTATCCCGTATCAATACGCTTCTTTGTTTATTTGCTCTCTTTTGTTATGTTTTGTTCCTTTCGTACCGTCCATTTTACGGACAGATTCGAAGTCCCGTGCACACACCAGGCGACCGTCTCTTTTCAGTCATACGCAGAAGGGGGCACCCAGGCAACTCGTGTAGTTGACCATATAAGAGGTGACAAGAAATTGAACAGCACAACGGCTCCAAAATTGCTAGCACAAAGGAGCTGTCTTCAGTGCGGAGCTTCCGCTAAACCTGAACAGTAACGTAGCTCTGCGTCGACGTAGGACAGCGCAACGACGCACTATCAGTTGCTAACGGGGATCCAACAACATCAGCAGCCGCGGTGCACATGAAATGCGTCGCTCATACGTAAACAAGCAGTGGTTGTGCGCTACGTTTTCTCTCGTGTGTTTGCCTCACGCGGCCCCAACAACGCACTTGTTCGTGGGAGCATTATTTAAGATAGAAGGAGGGAACCTCGACCCTCGAGCACCCGCGACTTCGCGGCGGTGTCTATCCGCGTTGCCGTTACAATCGTCATATTTTCTCGCAGCTGGTGGCAGGATGCAGCCTACACACACCGATGGAGAGAATGTAATGTGTTTTGTGTTTTCCTTTGTTTATTTGGTCTCGTTTCGTGTTTCTGCCAATATGCGCCCAACAAATCGGGCCCAACTCAATTAAACAAGAATCAGTTTACGTAGTATGCCTTCTTCTTGTTTGGTTTCTTCTCCTTCCAGGCGTCCATGATACAGGAAAGAACAGGCTCAATTGTCTGGCTTGGTTGAGCAATTCAACGACTATCTCATGTCTGCTCGCGTTATCAGCAAGAGCCCCAACTCACTTGTGTTCGGCGTGCGTTTGCTTGCCTGCACACGACGAGTCCCGCAAGAGCCTGCTCGTGGGGTGCTCAGTTCTAATTGTTATCCTAGACTCTGACCCAGATAGATCCCAGACACAGACATGCATCCTTCACACTGCAAAAAAACGTCGTTCTGTCCTCGGGCAGATGGGTAATGATGAAGCTTAAGCTCACACCACACTTCCACGTTTAAACATCCTTACCGATGCCCTTCCAGTGGTCGTTAAACCTTTCGCCCTTTGGGCTCAACATACTTTCAAAATCCAACTGTTGGTGAGCCTTTTGTTTGGTTTTGGGGCTGTAGACTTCACATTTTTTCTACTGGTGCACAAAGCATCTCACCGTTTTCGTCAGCACCCATGATTTACTTGCTAGATGTGTTTTTGTACTGATTGTAGAGTGTTGTCGCACGCAGCAAACGTCTGAGCACACAAAACCAATTTGTAGATTTTAGGACCACAAAGCAGAGACAGGAAGAGATCAACACAACAGCAGTAGCGGCACAGGAACAGCAGCACACTTTAGTTCTCCTGCGTGATATTATGCTTTGCGCCAACACGGTCTGCCTTTTCCTCAACAGAGGAGGCAAGGGTGAGGGTTGTATGATATCGTAAGTCTTGAACTTTGAATGGGCAGACTGCGTGTGTGTTGTTGTTGGCGTGCCTCTGCACGCTGCGTTGAGTGAGCTGAGTGTTTTTTTACTTCTCAGCCTTCACATATTTTTATTTGCTGCACAAAACGTCACACCGGTCACGTCAGTACTCATGATTTATTTGCTACCAGTAGATGTTTCTTGTACTGATCGTAGACTGCTGTTGTACGCAGCAAACATTCTGAGCGCACAACAATAATTTGTATACTTTAGGACCACAAACCAGAAGGATACAAGAGATCAACACAGCAGCAGCTGCCGTTGCTGTTTGTTGATTACTTCTCCGGCGTGTTATTGTGCTTTGAGTCAACATGGTCTGTCTTTCCCTCAACAGAGGAGGCGACGGTGAGGTTCGTGTGATATAATAGGTCTTGAACTCTGAATCTGCAAACTGCGTTTTGTAAGACTACCCTAGTACGGGTAATTCCTAGCAGGTCTCTCCACTGAGCAGGTCCCACTATGCCATTCACTTGTGTATCCTTAGCAGTTCGTCTGGACTATTCCTCAGGTCACAAAAAAGGGACACGACGACGACCACGACTGATCGCTGTGCGCGAGACAAATCAATTCGTATCATCCCCTTGTTTCCCTATACGCACATGCCTACAAGGGCACGTGAAAAACCTTATATGTCGGTATCCAATATCTTGGCTCCTGGGTCCTAATCTTTGTCAGGCTCAAAGGGAAATACCATAACACTAGCCCACCCTGATGAGCCGTACATGCAGAATTATGAGAAAACATGGGAAGCACCGTTTCCACGGTCTAGAACATGACTCGAAGATGGAGCTCTTCAAAGCCCACTCCCACACCTCTACCCTGTGAGGCTACGAGCCTCAGGGAAAATGCTAAAGCAAAACCGAAAACGGAGAACGGAAAGGCGAGAAACGGACACTCAGATAACCCAGCGGAAAATATCGAGATCAGCAGACGCGAGGTCTATCGCCTACGTTAGATTTACGCGGGGTATGGGAAGACCAGGGAAACCTAAAGAACAAACGAGGTAACTATCAAAATGCGAAACACGCTGGGGTCGAAGCCACGATGGTCAAAAACATCGCCAGCAAACCCCTGAGCGGTCGCAGCAGCCTACCAGAACACTACGTACGAAATTCTGCTCACGCGCGAAATGGACATGGTTCGTAACCCTGGGGGGACGACGTCGAAAACGAGCGGAGAAAAAGCGGAACACTCCCCCTATGAAAACTTAGTCAAACCAGAAAAAAGAATATCCTCCAAAGAACCATAAGCAAACCCATAAAAAAAGGAATTCGAACACTCGAGCGTAGGGGTGGTGTGGACGTCAACTAACCACGTCCGCGCCACGAGATTCATCTACGTTGCTTCGAATCCCGCGTGCAATTGGTCTACCCCGACGGACTTGGAGACACCAAGAACCTTGAACCCCTCCTGTCGAAGTCGTGTAGCGAGCCGAAGAGAGCGGAACTTGCTCGGTCCCGGGTCGTACAGGAAATGCACCAAATATTCCCCGTCGGTAGTTGTACGAGCGTTGATTTTCCCCTACCACCACAAGCCGTCGGAGGCTTTGAACCAGAAATGGGCCCTGTTCGGAAGCACTGCAGTGCTGCAGTGGCGCAACCAGTCAGCGCGCGGCACGCAGCCGTAGCCGGTTGCCCGGAACCCCGCGCCGGTAGCGCGGGAACGTTCCCGTTGCACGGCACCAATGCGCATGTGGTGGTATAGGCGATTCGTTTGGCGGTGCTGGTTCGAAGTGCCAGCCCAATAGAGCAAAATTTGTTGTCGTAAGAGCTGGAGGTCCATCTCCCGCTCCGATGATGGGCGAGAGAGCCCAGTCCAATGCGTCTCGTGTATCACCGCGCTGACCCCACTCCGACCACGGACCGATTGGTGACCGGCGATTTTTCCCACCTCGAGCCGCTGGAGGGGTGCCGACACGTCGTCCTGAGTGACGTGATTTGGGGGGGGTTGCTTAGTGAAAATGTTGAGCACGTATTGCGTCAACCCATCCGGATGATACTTAGGCATGTAGCCGCGGTCGTGGGCGTTGGCACAGGGCATGCAGCGCTCGACGGAGACGCGGCGGTGCGCATCCGCGCCGGGCATGTCCATGGCGAAATCAAAATAGAGGAGTCAATTCCCGAGGGGGGAACCGTCCGGTGTGTCGCAGGAGGGACAGGGGCCGACCGCAAGGATCTTGTAGGGGCCCGTCCTATTGAGCGCACATTTGGCCTTGAGCATCTCCGCTTCCGTGTAGGCCTTCACGTCTTGGCGAATATTCGAAGCCGTATTTTACAGCCATACCCATTCTCCCACAACGAAGTTGGGGACCTGACGCCAAGCGTCCGAGAGGGCGGAGTGTCGCCGTTCAACGCTAGAAACGTTCAGAGCATGCCCTTCACGGACAATATCGTTGGCGCGCTGTTGCCGATCCGACGCCAGGTCGCAGTGTGCAAGGTGATCGCGGGCGAAACTCTGATGGCCGGCGACCCCGGAGCGATCGAAAATAGCGGGAGGCGCGGGAGCCTGCCCATGTGGATCTCGTTTGGGGCCAGGCCGGTGGCGGCGCTGACCGGATTGTTGTAGGCGAATTCCACGTGAGGCAGTTGCGCATCTCAATCGTCTTGGCGCTCATTGACGACCATGGCCAGCATTCGTACCATTAAGTGGTTGACACGCTCCACACCACCGTTTCCGCTCGGGTGATAGAAGCTGGTGGCGATGTTTCGGACACCAAGAAGCTCGTAGACAACGTGCGAAAGCTTCAAGCAGAACAGGAGGCCGTTGTCTGAGAGGATACTACGCGGGCATCCCGAAAAAGTAATGTATCGGTTGATATGGATGTTCGCCGTACCCTCGACCGTACATTCAGCGGCCGTGACAGTGAACATGTCCGCGCGGCGGCTAAAACGGTCGGTGAATAGCTAAATATAGGTGTTACCCCGGGGCGTGACCGGCAGTGGCCCGATGCCGTCCACGCTGACTGCGATACCCGGTCCCGAAGGGAGGGGGATCGAGATGATGGGGCAACGAACCGTCAGTCGCGACGTCTTCCACGTTTGGCACTTCAGGCAGTGGCGCAGCCACCAGCGCGTGCAAAATCTCATTCCTATCCACCAATAGAAGCATTCCAGCATGCGGAGTGTACGGGCTGTGCTACGATGGCAGGAAGCGGTCGAATGACAGGCTTGTATGATACAAGGGCGCATGAGTAAAGGCACACAAATGCGCATGGGCTCGTCACCTAGACGACAAGCGACGCGTCCCGCCGTTCGTTGGGAGTAGGGGGGCGGGGTTGGATTACGGACGAGGAGAAAAATGCTTTCGTCCGTAGTATGAAGGCGTCCTTTGCCAGTGACTTCCTGAATCTCCGAGAAGGAGGGGTGTTAGTGTGAGGGAAAACGCGCTAAACTTTGGGCGGGCAGGGCCAATGGCCGGCCGAGAATATTGTATTGGATGGCGGCGTAACACGTAGATTCTGCATGCTGCTCCCGTTCTCAGCCGGCGTCCGAATAGCGCACAGCGGAATAACTAAAGTGTAATTCGGCGGCAGCGCTGAGGGCGTCCAAATTTGCCGTAGGGGTGGATGGAGGCCTCGAAGGGATCGGGACCTCTAAAAGCGGAGCGCGCGAAGGAGCTGCTTGGTCGCGATCGGACGGGATGGGTACCGTCGAAACAGGCGTTGGGGCCCGAGATAGGCCCGGGGCGACGACCAAGGCGGGCGAGGGCGCGGAACCCCCGGCGGGGTGCCGACCCGGGGAGAAGGCGCCCGAGGGATCCTGTCGTGTCCGAAACTATAATCAACCTCTGGCTGCGCGGCGCCGGCTGCAGCGGCTGTTCTTCGTCGTGTCCGAGTGGAGATGCGTCCCGAAGGCGGCAGTGCCACGGCGGCCTCCAAAGGAGGCGTACGGGCCGGTGGCGACAACATTGGCGGAATAACCTCGAAGGGCACCGCGAAAACCGGAGTAAAAGCGGTGTCGGCGGCGGGCAAAAATGTTGACCGGCCGAGGCGGGCATCACCGGTATCGACGAAAGCGGAAACACGAGCGACGAATCTCACAGTAGGAGCAAAACGGTCGCAAATCCTCATACGTGGCTCATGTGCGCGAAAATCGCGAACATCAGTGGGGGTTAAAGGGAGCCCACTCAAAACGGCGCTATTGGGTCGAGGCATCAGCCCACCCAAGCCAATGCCGGGGACCGGCGAGGAGGGGGTGCGCCGGCCGCAGGCCCTGACGAGGCATGTAGCCTGGTCGTCTACAGGGGTGAGGCGGCTAGAACCACTGTAGTCGTGCTCGGTTGCCGGCTGTGGTAGACGGGCGAGGAAATCCGCATTACCGTTGGCGCTGCCCTTTCATTACTAGAGTGTAGTCAAACGCGGTGAGATACTCGAGCCATCGCTGGACTCGCGCGTTGTGGTCCCCAGCTTTGCTGATATTTTCCAGAGCCTTGTGATCCGAAATAGACGAAACGTCTAACCCGAAAGGTTGCCTCGAAGACGCTTGATCGCCCAAATAATGCTACCAGCTTCCAAATCGAGCGGAGTCCAATGTCTTTCTGAGTCGAGGGTAGCGCGGCTAACATAGGCGATGGGCCACACGGAGCCGTCCGGCTGCTCCTGCTCAAGTGTAGCACCAAAACCATCGATGATGGCGTCGCAGTAAACTCGGAAAGGGCGGGAGCCGTCTTCCACGGCGTCCGAATCGGGAAAACCCAGGACCGGTGGAGCGGCGACATCTGCGAGCAAGTCACGCACGATGGGCTCCATGGCCGGCGTTAACAAAGCTTTGACGTCCTGTTTTAGGTGGGCGATGATTGATCGAATTCGTTTAGACATATCTCGCAGAATCATCCGGTAGTACGACAGGGCGCCCAGGAGGGAGCGAAGCTGTTTCACATCGCGGGGCATGGGTATGAGGGTCAAAGCCGACACTTTCTTTCGCGTTCGGGCACACGCCCGCGGGCGAGATGGAATGACCCAGGAAATCGGCGTCCAAAACTTCGAGCCGGGCTATGGAGGGTGAGAGCTTTAGATTGTGTTCGCGCAGTCGCTCGAAGAGGGAACGGATGATCATTATGTGAACCAACGGTTCCGAATCTACCACGATCACATCATCGAGGTATGCCGCTACCGGATAACCTCGTTTATGACTTTGACAAACCAACCAGGCGATGCGCCGTTCCCCTAGGGCATCACCAGCCACTCGTAAAGCCCCTTGGGGTTCAAAACGCCGTGAGTGGAACCGTGTCCTTGTGAGCGGTGATCTGGTGGAACGACGACACGAAGTCGACGAGGGAGAAAACGCGCCCTTTGCCAAAATAGTCCAGGACTTGATCCACGCGCGGGATGGGCAGCTGGCTGAGTCTGCTGATGTCGTTCAACTTCTTGTAGTTAACAGTAATCCAAACACCACCAGACTTCTTCGAGATGACCACCAGAGGGCTCGAGAACGGCGAAGTCGAGTGTTGTATCAGACCTGCAGCAAGATACTGGTTCAGAGTGGCGTCCACCTCTTTGGCCAGAAAAGGGTTGATCGATGGAGCCGGGAGGTAACAGGCGCGCTGCGCTTCGAAACCGAAATCTTGAAAGACATCAGAGAGCAGGAGCCAAAATCCGTTTTGGATTTGGAACCAACGTCCGGCGATTCACAGAGAACGTCGCCCAGCTGTTCTATGACCACAGGGGTCCACTCAGGGCCATGCAAATCTAAGACTATGCCACGTAAATGCGACGACAGGCGGTCCCAGACGCGCAGGAACGAAGCACGTTGTTCAGGAGTCAAACGCTCGAGCAGGAATGGCGAGTGCGAGGCCGTCGTTGCGGCTGCTGGGAGGGAAGGTTCCGAAACGGCCGCAACCTCAGGCACGTCCGTGGGCAGGGAGAGGGCATGGGCTATGTCCGTATGCTGAAAAACGTCAATTGGTATGCGCATCAAAGGGGCGTGGGCGACTCGCAGAAGGTCGCCGGGCCCAAGGTCGGCAGCGCCAACCACGGGAAGGAACTAGCGCCCTGAGGCGAAAAAGTGTTCTTCGGCAAAACGAAGGTCCGGCTCGGGCAGCATTTCGACGAGATAGTGTCCTGTAAGAGCTGGTGAGCCGTTGCTGCACACCAAATGAACCGCGAGCAGCTGAGGCTCGTCTGACAAAGTGACGCTATCGGCTCCATCGTTACGGAGGTGGAAACCACCGCTAGAGGCGAGGGGGTCGGCACGAAAGCAGATGCGCCCGTGGGGGCATGGTGTGATAACGCCAGCTCCTCGAATATCCGCTGGTCAGACGGACGAGGAGGGAGGGAGCGGTAGAAGCGCCTGTTAAAACGCATCCAGTTATCGCGTCCCAAAAGCACCGCGTGTTTCATCACCGAGGGCGGAACCACGCAGGCCCACACGGCGAGGGAGCTCGTTCGCTGACCAACCCTGAAGAATTGGACGCTCAAACGGACGCTCGTCGAAGTTCGCAGGGGAGCAGATTTGCCAAACCCCCCCCAGGAACGAGGAGCTTAGTCCTGCTCGCAATGGACGGTGGCCGCACCAGCCGAAGGTATCTGCTCTAAGACGTCTCGGCGGGTGAAAGTCTGAGTGGAGCCAGTGTCCAAGAGCGCGACACAACCAAAAGCCATGGAAGCGGTGGTTACACTGTGGACGGCGACTCTGGTGGTGACGGACGCGTCATCGAGTGAAATCGTCCCTCCGACGAGCCCCGGGCCGTGGTCGGGGAGCGAGGGCGCATCCACGAGGACGGCGACTGCGCAAGGGGCGACAGCCTACACGTCGGGGCTGTGGTCTGCTGGCGAGTCAGTAAAGTAGCTCGAAACCTCCGAAGAAGGACCGGGGTAAGCGCGTGCCGAAGCCCGAAGGCGCGGCCGTAGCGCGGGGTTGAACTCGTAAATTTCCTCGGACGATATCGGAGTACAGAATTGAGGAGAAGATGAGGGGTGGGCCAGCCCGTTGTTATTGCGGCAAATGAGATCGTGTGACGGTACACAGAGCCTCCCGAGCAAGTTATTTCCTCGCCACATACGGGGGTCGTGAGCGTCGGGGTCGTGCGCCAGGAGGCCAACACCCCACACAGGGTCAAAAGGGTTGGGGTCGGCTAAACGCTTATTGCCAGTGTCCAAACGGTGCCGTTTCATCGCCGGGGTTTGCGTAATTTTGGCGAAAGTCCCTGCGAGAACAACGGTGTTTTCTCGTTCACGCTCCCAAATTGTGTGGTCGAAACCACGAACGCTGCGACCGATACGGTTTTGTGATTGGGGATCCGATGAGCACATTCGGCGTCCCAACGCATGGCGGTCGTGGAAGAGACCCGCCTTTTTCGCCATCATATACTGCTCTGCGCAGGAATACGAAATGTCGCCGACGACAAAACGTCAACGGTGCCCATTGTGAAAACACGGAAGGAGGCTGTCAGAACAACACAATGTTTTCCGAGGAATATTCGTGTGTAGGGTCAAATACCGAGGGGGCCGAGTCGTCGGTGGTTATGGTTGGAGCGCGCACTGCAGCCCTGTGAGGCCACTGGCCCTCCGACGCAAGAAGCAGGGCCGGACCTACGGTCACCGACTTGGCGGTGTCATCGCACGTAGGCGGAAAGTCGCCAGAAGGGGCTCTCTCTGCGCTCATAGACCGAAATCCAATGAGGGCAGTGGGCTCGGAGCTGCTTCTGCTTGACGAGAGATGGGAATCATCCGCGCGACGGCGTGGGAGCAATGCGGTTACGTTGACCGGAGGATGTGGAGTCACCACGGTTTCGACAGGCAGTGTCGGGAGAGCTGTGCCACTGACGCCGTGAAAGCCCTAAGTTGGTGCACGTGGGCCTGCAAAGACAAAGTAGAGGCTGAAAACATTCCAGACGAATTTAATAACGAGTCACAGGCGAGCGGTATGTGCGTGCCCGCCCAAGGGGGTTCCTGCCCTGCAGACATGCGTGGGAACGCAGACGGGGTAGCTAAGCCCACCGATTTCTCTGCGACATGGAACAGGCCAGAACGCCCACCGTTCATGCGAGGGAACGCCGAGTCGGGCGCAACAAAGGGGCTCGGGGTTCGGGCGCCGGCCTTCCCGCACGTCAGACCAACCGTCACCGTATGGTCGAAACCCAGGGGGCGGGGTGTGTAGGAGCGGGTCGGAGGGCGGCGGCCTCGCGAAACGTCAACGTGGTGAGGCGGGGCAGATCCCGGGGCGCGCGTTGTACGTAGGGAAGTATCGTTCGGAGCGAGAGCCCCCGTCTCAGTAGTGGTGCTACTATACGAAACGTCAACAGACGCGGGAACACGCGTGGGCGAGACGCGAGGGCTGGGCGCAGCAGCGACTAAACCCGAGCGGCGGCCGAAACTAAAGTATGTGCTATAGACGAAATATCGGTGACGCGGCGTTTTTCGGCGACGTCGGGCTCGCCGCTGTTACAAGAGTCGCTGTATCAGAAAGCCGAGGAAGGATGCCAACACAACTGGGCAACGTTCGGGGCGTAGGGGCAGCTGTCGAGGCTGGTCGGCGCGGGGCGCTGGACGAGCATAGGATACGAGCATCTTGCGAAATGTATGTTTTTTCCCCTGGCAATGATGGCCGCGGAGGCGCGAGGGGTGCCGTACCATCGTCGAGGCGTCCGTTTCCAACGCGAAAGGTGCCAGGTTGGCGCACATTGGGGTTATTATTTGTGCTCTGCGACGGGCCGAGACGCATGGCAGGGGCGTTACTCGACGAAACGGGTGAGGGCGAGACTGGTTGGTGTACAGTTATGGCTGAGCTATTTGTGTGCTGTCCGTAGCCTCCGTCTGACCCCTGCGGCGTGTAGCGGGAGCGCGCGTCTTGTGATCGGCGGCCGGAGGTTTGTGTATAACCTTGGCCATGCTGCCGGCCTGACCGGTGTCGGTGGCCCTTGCGAGAGCCATTACCTTCTCCCCCTGTATTTTGTCCGCGTCAGTAGCGCAGCATGCGCTCCTGCCAGCGACGGTACGTGTCACCGTTGTCCCCGAGCTGACCGAGCTCGGGGTTAATGCAACCACTAGCATTTATGAACGGGTGCTTGCATTGTTGGAAAGAGTGGGATGTTTCGTGACAGTTCAGGCAGTGCCCTAGGTTTTCTCGAAGGGCGGCTGCGCGGGCTGTCGGTGAAAGTAGGCCACTCCATAGTGGAGGGTCGTCGGTCGGGAAGCTACCACTAACAATGCAAACTTCATCACAGTGAGCAAGCGGCCAGTGTGAGTATGACGTGGACGGGGCCCAGGGGTTGGATGAATCAATGGGGGCATGTAACACGTTCATAATGATAGGATTGCGTTGCGAGCCCGTCGCCCAAGCAGATGTCTGCGAGGGCGCGCGTCCTTGCCCGTGGCCTAGGG
>JAYJMJ010282298.1:0-11579 GCA_036873875.1 Laminaria ephemera
CTGAAACCGACTACACCGCATGCCACCAAGGAAACCAAATAATGTACAAATCCGAGGAGAAAAAAAATAAGTGAAAATAAAGGAAGACGTACATAACAAGTTACGTATAGACTAGCCAGCAGGGGGGGTGTAGCGAGGTAAAGGCAAACCACACAGCGCTACCAAAGAACAAAGCACGCGTCCGAAAAATGAGACAAAAAATCAAAAGGCAAACACGTATTACACGTAGCAGGTGTATACGTGAGATCGGCAGCAGGGGGGCGTGGCGAAAAATATCAGCAAACCGACCAGGCGGCGCTACCAATACGCATGTGTACGAATTACCCGATGCTATCGAAAAAGAAAGCAAAGAAAATAAAATGAAATATAGTAAGTATGTGGAATGTTTGTGTTCTCCACATTAAACTGATCTTTCCACCCATCTACATTCAGCACAACCGGTGTCCATGCCGACGCCTCCTACGTATTAATAGAGAGACGAGCTCTGGTCACAAACTGCAAGACAGAAATACACATTGCAAATACAGCCAAACAGGTGTTTTGGCCATGCAATGCCAACCGCAGTGAACACGAGGGCGGAACATATGCAAGCCAGTCACGCCAGACGATTTGCAAAGAAAATACTGAAAATATGACATGAAATGTTATTTTCCAACTCTGAATTCAAGTTTGTAACGAATCGCGCCCAGAGGCTACATTTTGTGCTTGTTAGTCTTAGTTGGCTTGTTTTTGTTGTGTTTTTCGTACCCGGTACGTTTGGGGTTGTATTTTTGCTTTTTCACTCGATTTCGTTGCTATTATATGTTTTTGATTTGCTCAATCTCAAAAGTCTGACATAATTAGCTTTTATCTACTGTAGATGTAAGATGAAGACTTCATCGCGGACATGGGTTGTGCTGATAGCGTTGGGTGGAGAGAGCGGTTTGATGTGAAGACAGCACGGGGTATCAACCGGTCGTGTCTTGCTCTGAATTCAAGTAGTAGCGTTGGCGCCCGACGTTGGGTGCTGCTGTACTGGCAAAGACATTCTAAAATTCTATTTTTTTCATTTTTTTACGAAACATGAATTTTATTTTCTTGACAGGCAGGGAGAGATAGAGATGGGTGATGGGCAGGTGTGTATCGGTATCGGTAATTTTTGTATACCATATCACGCATATGATCCTATACCTGAAACCAGAAACTAAAGACCATAGAAAGATAATGGAAGTAGTTATCGGTAATTATTAGCATATACTTCGAAGTTTTGTTTAGGGCAACAAGCAACAAAGCTACACCCGTTTCGCTTGGCGTAAAATAAATGATGCATGTTGAGACCGTAAAAAAATCACCCCACGAGCCCTACGATTGGCCAAATGCCTCTTGCCTACAGAGTCGCCATGAGTTTACTGCGCATTGATCCTTTTTTTTTTCAACGACGAAAAGCACACATGTTCCCGGCTATGGTGGAGTAGTGGAGAAAAAAAAGAAAAAGTAGCCAACGAGGCTCGAAGAATGAAAGAATGAAGCATTGACCTAAGCAGATGAGTTTGGGTTAGGGTTAGGGTTAGGGTTAGGGTGCGTCAACCATGGCTACGCCAAAAAACACAATAATGTGCAACCCCCTACGCAGCGGTGAACAATATACACACTACCACTTAAAAAAAAAATGATCTAACTTTCACTATACAGGTTCTGGACAAGCCGTGGTCACAGGTGTCGTCCCTTCTATCCCCCGGGGCGTGCCTTCATTTCTATCGCGCAGAGGGTTCAGCATTCCCAACGCTGATACATTTTCGTCAAACTTTGCTAACTCACACCCTCGCGCTTTCTGCGAGTCAATTTTTAGCACAAGAAAAAGTCACTACGAGTACGAGTATGCACTCGGGGGGGCTCGAATCAGCGAAGTCGACCATAGTGGTTACGAGGTTAACGCAGCAGACCAGCGGGGACGCCGATACTGCTGTGTAGACATGTGATATAGCCTAAAAATACAAACCACAAACAGTAGTTGAAACCCAGCATAACGTTATTCAGGTGTACCTGGGCCAATACGTCTCAGAAACAGGTGCACATGTATGATGATGCGACGCTCCTTTCTCTTTTCGGCCATTCGCGTGCTTCGTATGATGTCTTTTGTACTTAATTTGAGGCTGTACCTGTGAGCCAAAAAATGTCAGGTGTACCTGTTTGTGGTTATTGCGTTTTTGTTGTCTAAGGGGTGGGGTTGTGGCGAACTCCATGGAAGACAATGAAAGGCACTCCGAACGATATTTTTGCATTGTACGACGATTTCGCGTGGTGACTGTGTCTCGCATCTACAGTAGTGTGGCATTCATACAAGGGCAACATCTAGCTGCTGAGCTGACGCAACTATTGGTCAGAAGTGCTGTTTTGCGCGCAGCGCAACATGTTTTTCGTGCCGCGCAATGCTTTTCGTCGCAGTTGATAAAGGCGTTAGGCGTGTCTTAAAATGCGTACCAACGTTTTTCTGTCAGGTGTGCCATGGCATGGGCGATATGATGGCTTGGACGAAACACAGCAGCGGCAGCAGGCTGCTGCTGCTGTTGATACATATATTTAGGCCCAATATTTTGTTTCAAGTTTCAGTACTAATAGTACAAGGTTGTATGTATGTTTGAAAATGTGAGCAAAACATTGATTGTGCCTACGCGAGCTGAATCTTCCGTGGCTTCTCGTGCCGACGATGGGCGGATGGTCGTCACGAAGCTTGGGCATGTATTTTATGTTTCTTTCAACTGCGATACTATTCTGCAGTTTGGAGTTCGCGTAAATCTGCCCGCGCAGGCGAACATCCTTAGATGTGCTCTCACTTCCGACTAAAAGGTTCTGTAGCTCTCGGTATTACTAGGGACTCGTGCTGGTGGATATTTGTGTCTGTGGTCAACTGTGTGCGCGTCGGGGGGAAGGAAAGTCCCATCCCCACGCAACCCTAACGCAACCTGACCCCGTCCAATAAAAGTGTTTTCCTCTCATTGGGAGCTGGTGTGTGCGGGTCCCAAAAACGGTAAGAATGGCCGTTTAGGGAGATATGGTAGTCGGGTGGGACACGCACCACGCACTCATTGAGCCGCTCTATTTTGGCGCCGTCAGGAGTTAGAATCTCGCTTCGCTCGTAACTAGAGTCTTTCCAGCACAACGACGCCACCTCACACCAAAACCTTTGGTTAGGGTTAGGGTTCAGGGTAGCGGTGGTGTCCGCCGTTGGCCAAAGCCAACAAGAATCATCTCATGCTGAGGAAACAAAACCCTTAAAAGTCTCGTGAGAAAACCTTACCACATTGGAACTTGAAACTTGAAGCAGCATTATTTTATGCGGGCACCAAATATGGATGACATCGTTCTTCCTCGGGGTATTTCTACCGGGGCTGTGCGTTTTGGTTTTTCGGTATTTTACGTGTCAAATCTAAAAATACAGATCTGTGAGATTGAGGATTTCGTCGAAACTCATCTTCGCACAAAAACTATGTGTTGTTCCGGCTTGATGTTTTGCACGAGAACTGAACGTTTTCGTTTAACGTCGACCCGGAAGAACAGGCACAACTTTTGCAAAGACGAGTTTCGACGAATTCCTCTGTCTCACAGATATGTATTTTTAGTTTTTGTACTTAAATACCGAGAGTCCAAATTGCACAGCCGCTGTTAAGACGCGCACCGCGGAGGCACGGTACATACTTCGAGTCCCCCAGATATGATGCCTCTACGGAAAGCCCCCCATTTCTTGTCCGACCCGTGCCATCGAAGGAGGTTTTACCGACAACGTGTGACTGACGAGGTTTCTCAACTGAGGAAGCTATCCAATATCGTTGGGATGTAGTATTAATAGGGTGTTAGCGACTTTCAAAGTCTTTTGGGTTGGAAACAATGTAAAAATAGTATTGAAACCGACGAACCTCATGGCCCATGGCCAACGCAACCCACGAAAAAATTAGGTTGGAACTTGATAAAATGTCAAGGAAAAATATATATGTACCTGGTACCTCATTTTTATCTTATATTTCTTGGGTTAGGTTTTGGCCTTGGATTGTGATTTTGACGGTTTTAATACTGTTATTACATGTTTGCAACCCAACTGCCTACCCAACTAAAGTTGGTACACATCGCAAACACGCTAGATTTACCCAAATTTGTTAAATTTGTTGCGTAAGAATTGTCCGGACCCACGACAAATTTGAATCTTCCTAGGGTTGTAGCAAAAAATGCCCAAAATGCCCCATTTTACCAAGTTTTTCGTGGGTTGGCTTTTTGTCTTTTGTTGGTTCGAAAACGGGGAAAAACGTTCGGTTGGCCGGGGCCCCCGGATGAACTTCAATTCGCTAAAAGTGACAGTACGTACGAGCAGTTTCAATCAGTTGACGGGTGTGTAATAGCCTGGGAAAGTTTTTGTTTCTTGATATTCACCAACACCTAGACACAACACGCTGTTATGGCTCACCCCTTGCCGCCCGCTGTTGTCGTAGAAAAACACCGCCACACTCCACACCACACGACACTACGGCAGCCCACTCTAGCACCCGCCAACACACAGCAGACACCCAGCCCCGCTGGGTGGCGGCAGCATCATGGCGATGCCACCTACAAGAAAGCCAACCAGTGAGACAAGTCTGCACAAAAGATCTGGCGCTTTCCATGCGGCAGACAAAGTGCAGCCGCCCGAACGGACGAGAACGTGCTGAAAAAATGAACTGAAAGGGGGAGGAAAAAGTGCAGTGCACATCGCGTCTCGCCGCTGCTGAATATGGCCTCGTTCATGCCGCGGTAAGTGCACCACCGCGATGAGGTTGGGGGTGTGCCGGTGGGAGAGCGGAATGCAGGGAGCGGCTGAGGTGCTTGCGCTGGTGTGTGAAGTGTCTTCGTGTCATCATGTGTTTGTTCTTTGTCGGAAACACGGAATTGCTGCATTTTTCCGGCGACCGTTCGACTGTTTCCAACCCCATGAAGTCGAAATCGGCTTTCTTATACAGTCGAGAAAGAGCCTTTTCTACTGCCAACTTTATTCGACCGACGGATGCTCAACTTTTTTCGACTGACGGATCCGGCTGGCACATGCAGTCGAAAAAAGTCTCGATTCGACTGGATCTGATAGTCGAATCGGTCAGTGGAAAAAGCTTTTGAACCCATCGCGTCGCTCATCCCACCACGAAAAAACACACACGCCCACACACCCATACCAGGTACCACACAGCAGTATCCTACAACGGCGTCGACGCTGGCTTGGCTGCTATCACTGCTACTGCTCCTCGCCGCAAGTTAGCGTGCCATATTCCTAGCTCCGCCCGCCAGCAGCGTGTATCATACGATGGCAGCAGCGCGCGGTATCGATGACATTTTACCAACAACGGCTACGCTTGCTGTAGCTTCGGCGGCTCTCGGCTGAGTGCAGCGCCACGAACGTAGCTGTGGCGGCTTTGGGCTAACTCCAATGCCACCAGCCCGCTTGGACGAGGGTTCGTCGCCCGTGAAGCACGCGTTGTTCGCAGAGAACACACGAAGCACAGAGCTTCCAACTGACGTTCGGCTGCAATACGGCAGTGCTCCCTCACGCCAAATGTTTCCAGAAAGAGCACAAATCTAGAAAATCAACTCGACTGACGACAAGGAGGTCCAGAAGAATGCAGTCGAAAAAAATAAGCCCAGTCGAAAAGGGCCCTTTTCGACTGCCGGATCCGACTGTATATGACTTGGCCTAACGGTTTCCTTTTTTTTTCCAACCCAAACCAATTTGGAAATCGCAAACACTTTATTGTGCGTTACGTTTTATCTCTGGGCTATCCCTAGGCCGTTGGGTTATTCATCGGGGTGCGCTTTCGTTTTTCTCGATGTCAGCGGAAGGGTGAGATGGAGAGCTCCTCAGACAAGGAGCGACGCATGCTACGGTATCGGTGCAGCTTTCTTTTTCTGAGGCTCCTCACCTGAGCTCTATACCTCACCATAAAACTGATTTGGGGACAAATAGAAGTGTTACCCGATGGACAATCCCATGGCCTAGGTATTCAACGAAAATTATTGCAAAAAAAAATTTAATTTCCGACGATTTTGGGTTAAGGAGCCCCGTCATATTCATATCAGAAAACGTTTCAGCAAAAAGTGCTACCTCTAGTCGTAGCACGCGTCGAGCCGCCGAAACAATCTTACTTGGTGCTACCCCTATCGTAGAATGCGTCACGCACGGAGTAGACACGGTGCTTGCTATGGTCCACGTCTGCTAAGAAGTACTCTGGTATATGTAGAAAAGGAGGAAAAACCGGTACTGGGGGGTCGTCGAATCCGCGGACTGCTTTAAGGCGAGGCGTCACGGGGACAAGCGAGATCTTTCCAAAGCCACGATTTTCGTTGAGTGCGCCCCCCCTTGTTTTATGTCGGCCCTGATTTTTTATCACAGGGAGTGTTATCTTACGTGTTACGGTATGTCTAGCAGACAACCCCAATGTGGTTCGACCCAACGACGGAGTTCCATCTCCACGAAACACGCAAAGCTGATCTCCAGGAAAAGTTCCCATTTCTTGTCCGGAGTATATACGGTGCTTGCTGGGGTCCACACATGCTGAGAAGTAAGAAGGGAGGCAAAATCGAAACCGTCCCGGGTGGTCACCGAAGAGGTGGACTGTTGCACGGTGAGGTGGCACAAAGACGAGACGGAGAGCAGTGTGTCTAGCAGATGACCTCAATGTGTTTCGAGTCATCGAGGGATCTCCATCTTATCGGAAAGCTACCATTTCTTGTCCGTGTCAGCTAATAAGTATTTAGCGAGGAAAAAGCGGCACCGGGGATCGACGACGCTTCGTCGGACTGGGTTTACCTTTTCCGGATAAACCCAGCATTGAAATTCGTCCGGGGGGTTGTGGTATGGGTCATCTTGCCTTTATACCGTATATGCAGATATCAGAATTTGAGTTAGCACTAAGGGAAGTCACCGACCTGTATCCTTTATGAGGACATACACACCCTGTAACACTCGCGATCGGAGTATCACACACAGCTTGCTGGGATTCGTTTCGACGAAATCCTCGATCTCCCAGCTGTAGTGTGTTTCAGAATGTAACAATATTGGTTATTTGGGAAGGTCAAGGTCTTGTCAACATTGTATCCGATTGTTTTTCATTTTGTTTTTTCTCATGTCCTATATTATCTTCGCACTTTCTTTCTCCTTTTCCCTCACTAGTCGTAACTCAGATCCGGGGCCACTTAGCAGACTCTTCTCCCCCCTCCCCACTACGGTACGCGCATTCATTTTTATCCCGGGATGAATTCAGCACTTTTTTCCCTCGTCGACTCGCGTCGAATTGTGCGTACCCACGTTATAAAGCGCTCTCGGCAGTTGGTGTCTGTTGAGAAATAAAAATCTCCATACCGAGGTTTGAACCCCAGCCTCCAACCTTAGCAGTATTCGAGGTTTCCCACTAGACTACCGAGGCAACCGATGACGGTGATGATCGATATTTGTTCCGGTGATATGCAACTGGCGACCACTGGCGTTCCGGTTGTTGTTGCGCCCGTAGAGCTTACTACTCATGTATTTATAAAACTGGCGCGTTCCACTGCCGTCAGGTTTTGCCTCCCATAGCCGACAGGTTTTGTCCCCCTCTCTAAGAAGTTTGTAGTTTCCGTGCACAGCTTGATTTAAGACCGACGGCTTCGTATGACACTGTTGATCCTGGTGCTAACTACTAAGGGGAGTCGCCGACCGATAACGTCGCCGACCAATAATTCACGAGGACATACACGACCCGTAATACGCGCGATCGGAGTATCACACACAGCTTGCAAAGACGAGTTTCGACGAAATCCTCGATCTCACAGCTGTGGTGTATTTTTAATTTTCTATAAAAAGCGTATGCCAACCATGTTCTCGAATATGTGGTAAGCTACCCTTGACGTATTGCTGACCCTAACTCTAACCCTAATGCATGGCTGACTGTCACCCGCCCCGACCCTCCGCCATTCGACCATGCAGATATCGACACTTCCGCTTTTTCAGTTCTCGACCAGTAAGACGATAGGGATGTTCGATAGCCCCAGGCAAAGTAATCAAGAGTGCTGTGCAGTCTATGCATAGATGTTTTAGCCCTTGTATTAGTTGATCTCCCAGCTGGGTAGAGATGTGAGAAGTGACTCCATGATTCATCGTAATCGCTACGTACAAACAGAAGCCAATAGTCCAATACCGAAGAATATGCCAATTACCCGAACCCCCGAACCGACACGTAGCCGTCAATGTTGAATAGGAAAATACGAACACCCTCCCGGCTATTAACATGACAAGTGACGAACCAAAAATAGAAAACAACTCTAATGACCTAAATCAACCACGGTTGCAAAAGGAAACCAGTCCCACTACGAGCGAAACCCCCTCTTTACTCAATCCTATATAAGACAATTGCATAATGCCTCAAGAAGAAATTACAGAGTAGCCGCTCCTCAAAACGGCAAAACCTCGAAAACAACGATGCTTTGGGGCACCCCCCTCGCCAAGTGCTCTAGTACTACATACCTCTCGGAGCACACTATAATAATCATTGATAGTATCTCCAGCTCACCTGGCTCGAAGAGAATATGTAAGAAGTCGGCGGCATTCGAAACCACGACACACACTACTGCATGTTGTGTAGGTTGTATAGCACTACCCGCTTGACCACAACGTCACGCGACTTCCAAGCATATATTTCTTCCTTGGGCCAAACATATCCGAAATATGAGTTCGTAGATGCTCGTGGTACGACACAACACCTAAAAAATCCCCCTCTTTGGCTCTGCTCTCCAGCTCTCCTATCAACCGAATAAAATGCTTCGCTGCTGCCGTGCTACTACGACAAACACGAACAAACGAAGCCCTCCCAGCTTCAGAATGTAGAAGCTACTCGATCATCCGCAAAAACCATCACATTTGTTTACGTAATTTATGCAAAACAAGGTGTTTTCGAACTAATCAAATCTTCAAAATACTCAATCTCTGTTGCACTTGTGAACACGACTCCAACCATCCATCAAGTTCAGATAATAAACGGCACCTGGTACTGGTGGTGGAACAACCATCCATGATTATGCATATTCTCCCCGTCTGCAACCGTTATCGTACGTACGGTATGCAGCGTCTTGCCTTATTGCTGTCACCAGTACCACCCCAACAAACGTATACCCCACATTTAAAGCGTATTTGCCACACATCCCCTTTTCATGATGTTTCTTTTTTGGTCAAGCCACTCACCTTCTGGTCTTGTCCATACCAATCTTATATCCCGTCAGGGGAGCGCTGTGAAGCCCCCTTTTCATTCAAAAAAATAAAAAAACACTACAGCTGTGAGATCTAGGATTTCGTCGAAAGTCATATTTGCAAGCTGTGTGTGATACTCCGGTCGCGCGTGTTACGGGTTTGTTGCGGGTTGTGTATTTGCATAATAAATAGTTTTTGGTGAAGCCAGTCACCTTCTGGTCATGTCCATACCAATCTTACATGCCGTCAGGGGAGCGCTGAGAAGCGCGTTGGGTTTTATTTACTGAACTGTTCGATATGAGCACGAAAAAACGATATTTTCATCTATCAGGGGAAAAGGGCTACCATTTAGGATGAAACCAAATTATACCTCGTACAATTCATACCACGACGAATTTCCCGGAACGAACACTAAATTGCATATTATTCAGACAGTCCACCACCGTCGCAAAGGATACACTTCAAGAAGACAGTACCATCAAGACATTTTTCAACGTACTTCGACCGACAGATTTAGTTAGTTTCCGTCTCAAGGATAAAAATGCCTTCGACACCCACTAATCCCCCCCGTCCCGCGATAGTAACTGGAATCAAAATTGCAGCCGACGATATACTCCCTTCTGCTCCCTCCCCGAGCTCCCGCTGCTGTTGCTGCTGCTACCGTGGAGTTCGCGCGGCGTTGCCGCGCGACTTGCCTTATGCTGACGTGCTACTCCTCGTATTTGATACTGCTGCAGACAGCTCACGACCCCCCCACGTCCGCCACCTCTACCGCTTATCCCCCCGCAGTAGAGTGTACGCAGCTGTGTTGCGCGTCTTTCGCCCACCGTTCCACATGGACGGCCGGGTGCACACGACCTGGCGGTGGCCGTGCGGCTTCTCGCGAAATGTGCAATCATGATCCCCCTCGCTTCGCGAATACTCCCATATTGCCTCCTCCACAATCATCTCCCTGAAGTGAAGTGCGCACAGCAAATAGATTCCGCATGACTTAATTGTCCCCTCTCCACTACACAGCGTGGGTTCCCCATGGTTGTATCTTATCTTCTCCCTTCGTGCAAACGTGTTTCCTCGCTTCGCTTCGCGACTACTTGAACATCTGCGACGTCGACAACCAACCCGCTTGAAGTGAAAAATAAACGCCGCACGACTTATTGTTCACGCTTTATACGCACAGAAGGGTGCCCTTGGTTGTACTTCCACCATGAGACTTCGCTCCTTGCCACCACCATACTCCTGTAGTCGAGAGTGCGCACGACACTTGAATGCCACGCGACTCTGTCCCCCCTTCCTATAAACACGGAGGGGATGTCCATGGTTGTACTTGCACCATGGGACTGTGTCCGCTTCTTTCGAATGTCGTGGTCCCAACGTCATCATCGCCATTTTATGGTTGTCCCAACAAATCCCGATCACGCAGACCATCCGGAGCAATGAGGTTCTCACGTGATGGACTAAAAACCCGGTCTTGCCTTCTCCTTTCCAGCTAGCCCACTCTTGGTTTAGCTTCCGCAGAAAAACGTTTGCCCTCCTGGCTCCCGCCTCTTGCCACCACTGTCGAAGAGTTCCGACGATAGCGATGCAGCATGCCTCCCTGCTGCAACTGCGGTAGGTAGCAACTGCCCCTACCGGACTTGAACTGCGTCTGGCTTTCTCGACTGGTGTTCAATAACGCAGCCATCACCCCAAGCAGCTCAGCTTGAAATGACATTTGACGCCCCTCAGCGTCTGCGGCTGCCCGTTGTACCCCTTCGAGAACGAGGCTCTGCTCCCAACACTTAGGCCCATAGAGCATCCACTTCGTCACCCACAAGGTTACGTTGATACCAATGTACTCTGGAGTGTTCGTTAGCCAGGGGCAAAGTAATGAAGACTGCTGTCAAGACAGCTGGGCAGTCTATGCATACCAGGTAGATGTTTCAGGCCATGTATTGGTTGGTCTCCCAGCAGGGTAGAGACAGGAGAAGTGACTCCATGATGAATCATAATCGCGACGTACAAATAAGTCAACGCACGTCTGAGCATCGGCGTAGAGAGCTACACCAACTGTGTTGCTAATCAAATAGACCACCACATCAACTGTAGAGATTGGAGAAGCGCGACTGAGCAGTGCCATACGGGCAGACACCCCGAGTGTTGTTGCGGACCAAACCAAACCTACTCCTGTCATACACCTCCCCGCGCCCATGCCGAAATCGACACGTCAGCGTTCTCATTTTCGAGTATATTCCACAGCTACCCACTGTTGTGTTGCTCACCAAATGAATGCACCACCGACCGTCACCCCCCCCCGTCCCCCCCTGCCGCTCGACCATGCAGAAATTGACACCTCCGCGTTCTCAGTGTCGAACATGTTCCACACCAACAA
>JAYJMJ010282323.1:0-11578 GCA_036873875.1 Laminaria ephemera
CTAACCCTAACCCTAACCCTAACCCTAACCCTAACCCTAACCCTAACCCTAACCCTAAACCCTAACCCTAACCCTAAACCCTAACCCTAACCCTAACCCTAACCCTAACCCTTACCCTTACCCTAACCCTAACCCCTAACCCTAACCCCTAACCCTAACCCTAACCCCTATGAATAACCACCTACCAAACCTGTAATATTCGCATAAAACATCAGGTGAATAAGTAAGTAACATTCACATAAAACACCAGGTAGGTTACTACCGTAAGAAACATTTTGTTTAAGTACCATACATAAAATCATCCTATCAATAGTGCAAACCCTTGTAATCCGGTCAGAAAAGCAGTCACAAATACCTCATGGGAATACCCACCAACCAAACCTCTAACGTTCACATAAAACACCAGGTTGCCCCCATAAAAACAATTCGTATAGTTACCATACATAAAATCACACCTGTGTAAACCCTGGCGATCAGGTCAGAAAAACAGTCAGAAATGAACACCATCGACTAATACACACAACTTCCCGAACCATACGAACAGCTACCGCGATCTAAACATTACCCACAACACCCCCCCTCGTCCCCCCTTTCCCCGTCCCCCGTCCCCTCACCAACATATATATATATAGTTTTACGTCCTATAATAATCGGTGCTTGTCCCTCTCTTAAGAATTTTTTTGTTTCGACGGTAATAAGACGTATATAATAGTGTTACGCCTTATGGCAGTAAAAATTCCCTATAGCAGTCAGAGTTTGTCCCCCTCTAAGAATTTTATGGTTTCCGTGCACAGCTTGATTAAGACCGACGTCTTCGTATCACGCTGTTGACCCTGGTGCTAACTACTGTAGTAATAAGGGGAGTCGCCGATCTATAGTCTTTATGAGGACATACACAACCCGTAACACGCGCGACCGGAGTATCACACGCAGCTTGCAAAGATGAGCTTCGACGAAATCCTAGATCTCACAGCTGTAGTGCATTTTTAATTTTTTTTATGAAAATCGGGTAAAGTAGACTTGCAAAAACTTGTCTTTTGTTACAGTACAAACCTGTATCCGCTGTCGAGAGGCACGTTTGTTTATCATAAAGTGCGGATGCCTACGGTTTTCTGTCTCGACGCCACATTCAACTAACGTGTCACTTGTGCCCTGAATATTGAAGAAGCCACAGGTACTTTCTTTGCCGACTACAGCAGTAATAAATGTTGTGAAAACGCACTGGTGTTGCTTCAAGTGTTTCGCCGTTCCAGCTTCCGTGACGGGCACAGCATCTACAATTACTTGCCACACCTACGATGACGTCCTGTAGCAGAGTATACTACCAGGTACTGTAGTCAGGGCTGCGGTCGACGATGTCTATCACAGTCACAGGGATACCGCAGTTCATTGCCAACAAGTACGTTTCAAGTGTCAAGGAGATAGTCGGTGATAATGACAACTGGACCCGCGCGAGATCGGGAGCTTTATCGGTCGATATACATCATACGTTTGTCATTGTACCACTGCGCGTAGCCTCAATATCCATCATTGCCATTGAACGAGTTTACCCAGACGCACCCATCGGTGCTAATGGGTCTGAATCTCTGCAATGTTCTCATGAAAGGTCCGAACAGCTGACCTACCAGGTTTTTGATATAGCGGCCGGTGTGGTTGGTTGTTCGAGATGTGTTGATCAACCCCGTGCCTTGCCCTGATTTCCCCAATCTCACCTCAACGCAGTTTGCTGCCATTGCGGGAGACGTCTACCCTGAGGTGTACGCGAATTTCGTTTTCAAGCTCACGCCGGTCAACCTCGACATTGGGTTTATGTTGTCGTACTCGTGCCTAGTGACTGTCGACTTTTTCGACCGTCTTTTAGTCGCCACCATCACGCCTCCTCTGGTGCTCCTAGCACTGGTGGGCAGCTACTACATTGGTAAGAAGAGAAACTGTACCTCTGCAGTCGGGATAGGCGTGGTGCAGCGCCGCCATCAGTCAGCCGCCCTGTTCCTCGCGTTCTGGGTGTACTCCTCGGTCTCGTACACGATATTCCAGACATTCTCTTGCGATGACTTAGACGATGGGAAGGCGTACCTGAGGGCAGACTACAGCCTTGAATGCTCCACCACCCTTCACAGCACATTTAAGACGTATGCGTTGGTTATGGTGGGTGTTTATCCTGTCGGCATTCCTGTCGTCTTTGCGTGGTGTCTAGCTCGAACCAGAAGTGATCTCATTAAGCCCGAAAGGGAGACATTGCCGCACCTGGAGTCATTGAACACGCTTTGGACCGCGTACAAACCTTCTCGGTACTGGTTCGAGTTGGTGGAGTTCACCCGTCGGATCGCCCTTACCGCAATCGCAGCATTCGTGCTGCCCAACAGTACGGCGCAAATATCGATCGTCCTTTTGGTTGCAGTGGGGTTCGTGTTTTTATCAGAGTCCTTAGCGCCCTTCAAAAGGTTAGTCGACGCCAATCTTTATCGCTGGGGTAACGGCATTGTTGTAGCCAGCCTTTACGTTGCCCTTCTCCTCAAGGTAGACCTCGCCGACGAATCAGAAGAATCGATTGTGTCATTCTCTGGTGTGCTCGTCGCGGCGAACGTGGTCATGATCGTTACGGTGTTGGTGCAGACGGTACTGTTGGTGAAGCAGTCGCAAAGAGTAGGGACAAGGGTTAGGATGGTTAACACGCCGGTTCGTCGTGCGAATTGACCGTTACTGTCAGATGTCGGTTGACAAAGCAAGGCGGGAATAGTCGCCAAGAGGAATGGGGGAATCATCATCTATGCTGCTTCTTAGAGCCATGGAGTTGCAAAGCACCCGAACTAGATGAGAGTCTGGAAATCAAGCGCCGGTGGGGATCTCTTTCACGACAAAGATTTGGATAATTGTTTATATATGTATCATATGTAAACCGTGCTGACAATCATGCCAATATTCACTGGTTTTGTTTCACTTTTTCATTCGCGTTGAGTACCGCCAATAGGTCATAGGGTATCTGGAGGGTGGGCTCGACAGAGGAGATGACGTAGTGCACTGAATGACACACGAGCCGTCCAGCCCGCTGCTGAAGGCTACCGTGAAGCATACCAGCATCCGATACTCTGTAGGTGCAAATCAAACACCCGTGCAGGCTAACGGGATTGAAGGTATGCAGCAGAGTTAGATGACGGTCGAAATCCATAGGATTACGCAAGTGTTCACCGTGTATAAAGTGCTGTTGGTGGTGCAATATCGCCGATGAGTGACGCGCTCTATCATAGACGTAACGCTTTGTGGATGATTTCGTTTCTAAATTAGTTTCTGAAGGACGTGGTAGTATATCGCCGACAAAGCTGTCCAATGTACGGAATGGTGAACAGATTACCTGTCTGAGCAAGTTGTATACCACCATAGCTCGCTTCACTAATTTTTCCTTTCTTGCAAAGGAGGAAGACCCGTACGACGAGTGAGCGAGTGCTCGAGCTGGTAATCACGCACGGCGAACATGCTTGCCATCGCTAGTATATGCGAGTGACCGGCTGGTCATGGGCGACACACGTTGAGGTAGGGGTGTGTTCGTATTTGACTTTTAACATTGACGGAACGCATCGTTTCGGGTTATTGGCATACCCTTGGGTATTTTAATCTTGACTTCTGTGGTTGTATGCGGCGGTGATGACACAACATGGGATCACTCTCCATCTGCCCTTCCTGCTGGTAGCCTAATGCTAAAAGCCTGAAACACCTATCACGACTCATAGTCAAGAGCTATCGAACACTCTTAAGTCTGGTACCGACGTAGCCCATGGCTTTTGTAGTGGATGATTTTCGGGACTAGGTGTTGGAGCAGGGTCTCGCTCTTGAAGAACTCCAGCAAACAGCTGATGACGCAGAGGAGCGTCAGAAATCAGCTCACGAAGACTTGCATGCAGAGGATTGCGAGGCTAGATGGGAGTCAGGCTTTGAGCAGCAGTTGCTACCTACCGAAGTTGCAGCAGAGGGGGCTGCTGCTACGCCATTGTCGGAACGCTCCGATGGTGGCAGCGGGGGCCGGGAGGGTGGAAGCGCTCCTGCGGAAGCTGAACCGGGAGGGGCTCAGTTTGGTGGAGGAGGATAAGAAGGATGCATTGCCCCTCACGGTGAGTCCTCTCCCACACACAGCAGTAGTCTGGGTAGTAGGAAATTGTTTTGAATGGTTTTGGGACCTTTTTTTATGACGATTAGTAACGTAGACATATATAGAGGTTAGGGGTTGGGGCCAATGGGAACGACAAAGAGTCCCGCACTGCCCAGGGAGCATCGGAGGCAGCTGATGGCATGGTTGTTTCTGTCTCAAGCTTTATGGTCTAATGTTGATAAGGCTAGATTCCACTGGTATATCGTGGACTCTGGTATGATACAAAGACTAACAGCTGAACAACGAACAAATAAGTGTGGAGGATAGCACCCTGTGCCCATGTTTTGTCTTTGCCCTGGCTGTGGTCGAGTACTTTTTACGACATAAAAGATTTGCGTACGTATAACGTCGAACAACGCGGAATGAGTGTGGTCGATAACGCTCTGTACTCGTAGGCGTGCGTTGTCTACGCCCGCCTGCTGTTGAGTATTCACTGGAGGTTTGGGGCAGGTTTACTGTCGAAACAGTAGAGGCAGACCGAGGCGTGGTCGGGGGCGGTCTGGAAGGGGAAAGGAGGGGGGAAACCGAAGAGAAAAGGTTGAGCCAGTAAAACGTTTGATACGGTGACATGTTGGCGCTGCATGGCTACGGGTCACCATAGCGACGCCTGCACCGCAAATATCTGTGACAGGTGCGGCGGCAGGGGATATCACTGCAGCGTATCCGCAACGCCGATAGAAAAAGAAGCAGGATCGCCACAGGAGGCAGCGTTTGCAATGGTGGAGGTTCCTGCATCCGAAGACGATGACCTTGAGGTGTCAGCGTTTTGAAAGGAGATTGTAAGTCCTGTGGTGGCGGTTTAACTGCGGGCACCCACGCCGTGCATAGCGGCGGGGGAGCGCACGACATGAATTATCGTGCGCATGCGACGTCAAGGAGTCGGTCGTGGTAGGAGCAGACGTGGGAGTATATGTCTGCACGTTTCGCGAAAAGTCGCATGGCCGTCGCCAGGCCGTGTACACCCGGCCGTCCGTGTGGAATGGCAAGGGGAAGTCGCGCAGCATAGCTGCGTGCACTCTGCTGCGGAGGGATAAGCAGTGGAGATGGCGGACGTGGGGTATAGTGAGCTGTCTGCAGCAGTATAAAAAATGAGGGGAATCGTCAGCATGGCAAAAAGTCACGCAGCATTGCCGCGTGCACTGCACGGTAGCAGCAGCAACAGCAGCAGCGGAAGATCGTAGAGGGAGCAGACAAGAGTATATCGTCCGCTGGTACTTTGATTCCGGTAACTATTTCGCGGGTGGAGGGGATTCGTCTGAACTCTTTTTAATGGTGGATGTCGTATGGATGACGATTTTTGTTGTTTCTCTTGCGATGGAAAACTGATCTGTTGTTCGGTCGAACTTAATTGAAACATGTTATTGATCGTACTATTTCGAGGTATATCGTTCGCGACGGGGGCTGGAATTTCTGAATGATGTGATCCCTCGTTCCCGGAAGTCGTAAATGGTGGGAGACGCATCGTTTGGGTTGATCTTGAATGGTAGCCCCCTCCCCCTTGTAGTTGAATAAGTGTGCTTTCCTGTTCAAACCAAACATTCTTGTAAGAACCCAACGCGTTTCGCGGCGTCTGGTATGGATAGGACCAGAAGGACTGGTCGGACTGAAATATACTTTTTTTTCTTTTTTTTCTTTTTGTGGTATTGCTGGCTACTGATTTTATTGATTTTGCAGGTATCCTTTCACGGGTGGACGGGACCCCCCCCTTCTGCCGACATTGCAGAAGGTGGGCCAAATGACCTTCTGAGCACCGTCTGGAAAGTCAGCTATAACGCAAAATTCACAGAACGTCGGCAACCTCCAAACGGCAGCCTTTGGAAGCAACTTTGCGAACGCCAAAAACCACGCCAAGCTCACAGAACGTGGAAAAATCCGCAAGTTTTGTGATATTTGACGTCCCAGAAGGTGCTCAGAAGGTCGGCCTTTTGCCCACCTTCTACTATGTCGGCAGAAGGGGGGGGTCCCGTTCACTCGTGTTGTTTGTGCCTTCCGTACGTTGATACTGGTTAGAGAATATGGGAGGCTAAGCGTATTCATGATTTGTTATTCTACGACTCGTATTGTTTGACAAAGATGAGACAGTATGAGGATTTGATTGTTTCGCAAGCAAGTTATTTCGCGTTTTCATTTTGCTTTGCTTTTGCGGTAAAACGGGGTGGTTTTGCGGATGATCGAATAACTTTTGTAGCTGGCAAGGCTTCGTCTGATTTGTGCTTGCAGTTATGACAGCACAGAAGCAGAAGAAGATTATTCGATATACGGGAGAGCTAGTAAGTAGATCAAAACCACAAAGGGGGTGGTTTCGGTTTTGTGTTGTATCACAAGCGATCTACTGTTTCCGGACATTTTTAACGCCAGTTAAATTCTATCATGCGAAAAAGGATTTATGCTATCTCGCTTTACCGTCGCGATCTGTGTATCTATGGCGGGAGTAGGGGGCAGAAGGAGACTTTTGTCCGGGGGAACGCGGTTCCTCGCGATCTCCGGCATTTATACTTTTAGCCTTAGGTTTGCTTATACGGCGCGGTTACTCTAATTTCATTTTACGATTACAATAGCTTTGTGGGGGGGGGGGATGTGTGAGAGGTTTTTGCTCGTTGGGACGGGTTTCCTCTCACTGCCGTCGTTGATTTAGGTCATGGAGTTGTGGTCTATATTCTTGGTTCGTCACAGTCATGTGAAAAGCCGGGATGGTGTTCGTATTTGACATTCGACAATGACGGTTACGTGTCGTTACGGGTTATTGGCATATTCTTGGGAATTTGAATCTTGACTTCTGTGGTTGTATGCGGCGGTGATGACACATCATGGGATCACTCTCCGTCTGCCCTTCGTGCTGCGAGACCAATGCTAAAAGCCTGAAACGTCTATCTCGACTCATAATTAGGAGCTATCGAACAAGGTACCACCTCCAACAACCGTAGATATAATATACAGATGATACATATGACACAGATGAAACATATGATACAGATGATAGTGGTTGCTGTTCTGAAGACAGTGTTTCGCAGTGGTAGCACTATGATCTCGCATAACTCGTGCTGGTAGAGAGATAGCAGTGATGGCCCATCTGTCGAGAGCGTTACGCGATGACGAGCCATTCATAGAGAGCGGTGCGGGGTATCATATTAGGTTTATACTTCGTAGCTTAGCATGCCCGAGGGTAGAAATCAACAGGCGTTTTGCTAACGGTTGGAAGCAGTGGATAGCTTGGACCCAATGTTTCGTGATTTCATATGGTTACGCGTTTGTACGTGTTTTTCAGCCACTGGTATTTCAATAGGGCTGATCTGGGTTCGATTTCCTCGATGGAGACGTTGCATTTGTGTATTCGCTGACACGAGAAAATAGATACTGCTCAGGTGTTGTTGTACACGTTGGCGACACATCGCATTGAATGGATGAAGCGCACGCCAGTGCATGTATTCGCATGAAGATAGCCGATAAACGCGCTATGCATAACCCCAATTCATACCAAACCCCCGGAGGTAGGGCTGGATAATCTAGGCTAGGCGGGCGGCAGGGTAGGGTAATTTATTTTAGTATACCACAACGATAAAGTACCGACCAGTACCTGGTATAATTTACTCTTTCATGTTCGAATCTCTGGCCGCGACTAGCGTGTGGGAACCGTACACGCATGTGAAACTCAACCAGAAGATGGTCCTTGTGTGACATATTGCGCGGTAGAATCGAGATATACAAAACGGGGCGATTTGGGCAGCGGTTGAACACCAACTCTATTACCTGTTTCCACGGTCCTTCCATACTACTACCACTTTCAATCGCCCGCTCAACTTGGCTAGCAGATCCTTAGTTCGTCACGACATGATTGGCGTTATGCGTTGAAGTAGATGTGGCTCTGTCTATGGATTCATATGGTCGCTACAGATGCTTCGGTGTTAATCGTCAAGACGGCATTCCTACACATTGTTATGGTGCCTACTACACCAACAGACTGGTGAGGCAATGAGGATGGCCACCCTATGGAGAGCATTGCTGGTCACTTTGTACACACCATAGGCCCAGCATTCGCGATGGAGAGACTAGCAGGAGGTGAACTTGTGTTTCGATGTAGTGGTTGTTCACGCCATATCTCTGGTTTCTCTACATCCATTGGCCGCCCTACTACGTTTTGCTGGGTTGGATTGATTCCTAGCAGACGCTCTATGTTTGGGCACGTCCATAGTAGATACGGAATGAACGAGCTTCGGTAACATATAGGCGCGCAGAAAGGGTCGAATTCATATATTTTAGGCGCAATTGGAAGTATGCCGACGGCCGATAAGGGTGCTGAGACCAACGCAAGACGAGGCGTCGAAGGCCATGACTGCAGAAGGTCGGGGACGGGGGGTGGGATTGTTGGTTTTCAACCTGTAACACTCAATGCGAAAAATCCGTCAAGTATTGCTTTTTTCACACGGGAATCGTAGGGGCGTTGCCTGCGAGTAAACCAAGCTTGCGATGTTGGGCAGTCGTAGAATACAAGTTCCCATCGTACGTGTATGATGGTTAAGACATTCCTGGCTGGCGCATTACATCTGTTGAAACGCCGACCCCCGTTGGTTTCGATAGTGCTGTGGTGGCGTCGATAGTTCGTATCAAGAAGCAATGTGGACACAACTTGCCGTGCTGCGTATCCCGTCGAACTGGAGCTCACAATCCCCTCGTTGTAGCCTTCTGTGCAAATCTTCAGTCGCCATTATACCCACCATTCGATTTTGCTCGACCTCATCGCCGACGAATGACCCACACCACATGTTGAGTACGCAACCCAGACACATACTCCCGAAAACAAGAGATCAAAAGGCGTCGTTGACACCTCCACACCACAACAATCAACAATTTCGCTTTTCGCATGTAAACAGTACACTCTGTCTTGAAGTCACCGGCTGAAGAAACTCGCATGCTACCTGGCATGTGCCTTATGCCTGGAGACACAAGTGTGCCGCACATGGGGTCTAGGCCGACTAGAACAGGTAGCTGTCAGCACCGAGATACAAACATTCTTGTGGCATGACGACTTTCTGCCGTCAACAACGGCAATTTGGCCAATGGATATATTTGGGATACTGTACTGAAGAAGTGTAACCTATCATTATTCCGATAATATGGATCACAGGACAGACGGTATATATACTATTTCGGGTAGACCATACCAGCCGAGGGTAGTAATAAGCAGTATACGTGCACCATCAAGGTTACCCTGTTATGACTTTACAAACTTCGACTAAGATCACCAAAGGTGAACAAAACTAACACGCACTTCACAAACACACAATTGCCGTAGTCTAATGTGTTACAGTTTTGTTTTACTCCCGTACACCCTCACACCCCTGAAAAAAACTTCGTTACTCGCGCGATCGAAGCATTACGCACATATTGCAAAGTTGAGTCTCCACGAAATCCTCGACCTCAAAGCTGTAGTCGTAGTCTAATTTGACAAGCTACGTCGTAACATGCGCGATCGGAGTATCACACACAGCTTGCAAAGATGAGTCTCGACGAAATCCTTGATCTCACAGTTGTGCTGGTAGTGTAAGTTTATAGCATAATTTGGAATCTTTAACTACGTATGTAATAATGGTTGTCCATCTCTTCTCTTTGGGTTTAAAACCACCCGTTCAGTAGTTTTTCATTAGGTGATGATGTATGTTTACAATTACCCCCCCCCCCCTTCCCGCAACTACCCCCTACTCCCCCCACCACTCACCCGTAGTCAAACAATCTAGAAGGTTCCGACTTGTCACGTAATGCCCTGGTGAAAAAACTGGATGTTCGGTTTCCGTGTGCACACAATTCACAAGCTGAACGTCATCATCAAAATCACCAAGTCAAACCCTTGAGTGACAGATCCAGCAACAGCAAACCCAATTGAATACCATTACCATTACGGGCGACCATAATAATCAGGACCTACGATACACACAAAAACCTATATATTACCCTATTTTTACTAATTATGTTTGGTCCTAACTACTATGTTCCCCCGTAATAGTGCAAACAACGAAATCTTACCAAGATAAATTTTAACAGCAGCAGGCACTTGATCCTGATCAGTTCTCTTTGGGTTTGGCACCAATAGTACAGCAGTTCATATTCAGTATACGACCATAAAAAAAACAGATTTCTAAGGAGGCCCGAAATCTCTTAATAATAGAATTAAGAAATCTCTGTCGAAACAATAAAACGGAAAAAAGAAATCTGTAACGGTTTGGAAAGGGCGCACAGCATATGTGTGCAAAACTTCAGGGTCTAACTCCCAAAAAACGGCGTGAACTTTGGACTCTAAATTAATTTGGGACATTTAGCGTGAACCAGCCTGTATCTAGATCTTGATCTTTCATACCAGGTATGTGTTACGCATTTAAGGGGTGTGTGGTGGCGGGGGGAGCGAGGAGCACAGATCATGGTTGATGAAAATGGGCGGCTGGTGTGTGGTCGCAATTGATGTGAGACGCACGCTACGGAAGAGGTGCATCATATTTTTTCTGAGGCTCCTCACTTGGGGAGCTCTTTCCTCCTCCCCAAAACTGATTTGGGAAAAAATAAACGCGCTACCCGATTAACAATCAGACGACCTACTGTGGGTATACAATGAAAACTATTTGGAAAAAAGAATGAAATTCCGACGAATTTGGGTTTAGGAGCCCCGTCCTTCAGAAACCGTCTCAGGCAAAAAGGGCTACCTCTATCGTGGCACGCGTCGTGAATGGGCGGTTGGTGGGGGGGGGACGCAGGTGGTGCGATCAACGAAATGGGCAGTGAGGTCGAATAACCCACTTGATGCAATCGAGAAGCAGTACACACAAACCCCTTACGAATTTAGGAGTCGATTGTCTCCCCCAACAAGCCACATTTATCTGTCGTTATCGCCACCCAAACTGTAGCCCGCCCCCCGCGCAGCGTTCTAGCGACCGGGCGTCACCCGACTTCGGCAAGAAGCCGATCGCTCCAGGACGTCTGATACTGCGCCTCCGCAAGAGGGGTTTTTAACGGTTTAATAAAAACAAACAATCATTGAATAAGAGAAGCGGGGACAGAAAATACGAAAAACGATATCTACGACAAATTTGGCCATCGTGTTGGTATCGCCACTCGTCCCACCCACGGTGAAAGAGGGCGACGTGTCAAGCAAAAACATTGAACAGAGTTTTTTCCTAACCGACACTGACCCTGGGTGGCAGCGAGGGCTGTAAACCGTATATGAGAGAGTATAACAAATCCCACTTTGTATACCACACACCCACAGTATACCACCCGGGTGGTAAATACTCCAAATCTTAACGACCATCGGATTCATCACGCCGGGTAACATGTGCACCACACTCCCTGAAATACCTGTGTACTTCCCTGGTGTTGAGGATGCTCCCGTACTCGGGGACGATATTTATATGTAACCGTATTTGGGGTTTTCCACAAATACAGTAGGGA
>JAYJMJ010282333.1:0-28871 GCA_036873875.1 Laminaria ephemera
GTAACACCAGAACAAAAAAAACTATTTGGTAGCCTAAAAACTAAATTTGAAGGAATGCAAAACGAATCTCACCTATATGTTCCTAATTTTGAAAATCCAAGAATTGTAGAACCATTTACATACTCAGATCACGACAAACTAGAACAAGATGGATTTGCATTTGAAGACTTTGGATATGCTATTTCAGAATTTATGGAAGACTTTTCTGTTAAAAATGTTGAATTAATAAACAATAATACTTCTGGTGAAAAAGAAAAAATGAAATTTAAAAATAGAATTGTCTTCGACCAATTTGTATCAGGAATTGAAGACTTAGTTAAACAATTTAAACCTGACTTCACAGAAGAATCAAAACTTCACGAATGGACAAAACAATTAATGACATATATTAAAAGTGAAAAAAAAGAAATTGAAAAAGGATTTCTAAGAGCAAAACTTGGAATTGAACTATTTGAAGAATCAAACTTCTCAATGGATATACCAGATGAACAAGGAAGTACGAAAAAACAAAAAGTTAAACTTGATCAGTTTTTAAAAATGGCTCCAGCAAATTTAGCACAAGCAGTATCAAATGGATTAGATATGAGTATTATTAGAAGTCAAATCCAATTTACATTAAAATTTAATGAAGCAAATTTTCCACCACAATTACTATTCACACCAAACACAATTGAAAATTTTCCAGATAATGGAATTGCTAAACCTGTAAAAATTGGAAGTCAAGGGCTAGCAAAAGCAATTGGTACAATTACAAGTTGTAACCAAGGAGAAAATGGTATTTATCCTCCACACACAACAGTTGCTGAATTAGGTCCACTATTTAAAGGATCAATAATTTATGTGAAAGATGGATTTAAAGAATTTTTACAAAGTACAGCTTACCTAGATAATGGATCAAAAGAAAGATATTTAACATTTTTAGAAACTGGAGACTTATCATTTAACTTAGAAGGAATTGAATATAAATTTAAAATACCAAAAGTAACACTAGGTTCAGATAACACAGATCCATTTGTAAGAGTGGAAAGTTCTTTTAAAGAAATATATGAACACGGACTTGAAGCAAGAATATCCCAACACGATGTTCCAAGTTACACTCAAAATAATAAAAAAGGAAGAGAAAATACTCTTGACATAATCACTCAAAGAATTCAAGAATTAAATGAAGAAACAGGATCAAATATTTCATTCGATATTGAAACACTTGAACAATTATTAAAAGATACAGTAGTTATGGATAATTTACTAGAAACTAAATATAGAGATTTAAGAAAAAGAGTTGTAGACAATATTTTTCAATACGCAAACTCTAATGAAATTGAAACTGTAACAATTGATACTCTAAAAAAAATAACTTTAGAACAAACAAAATCCACATTTTTTACAACAATTGAATCCGAATATAATAACTATGAATATCAAAGAGTTGATGAAAAATCAAACGGATTTGTAAACGGTACAGCAGTTGCAGGAAATGCCGGTTCAGTAATTGGAATTAAATCAAATATTGTTTTTGGAAGAGGGCCTGCAAAACATGACCAAAGATTTAAACTTGTAGATTTAGAAACTGGTAATGGTGATCAATTAACTCACAAAGGATTTATTTTAGCAAATCAATACATAACAAACTTTTTATCACAAATTGAAGATAAAGATTTATTAAATAATCACAACTGGCAAACAATTACACAATTTTTCAAATTATATGGGGGACTTGGAGGAGATAGTGCATCAACAGCAATTGCAAGTTCAATTATTTCAGAACTCTCAAATACTCCAATCTACAAAGATAGATTTATCACAGGAACACTTGAACCAAATGGAATTGTTGGACAAATTGGAGGAGTATACGAAAAATCAACTGGACCATATAGAATCGCTGAACTTTCTGGAAAACCTCAACATTTTATTTTTCCAGGTTCAAATTTAGAAGATTTAGAAGAAAAATTAATTACAGACCCATATGACATTTCAAAAAAAGTTTCCCTAATCCCAGTTGACACATTTAATCAAGCATTTGAATTATTAACAAACCCAAATCCAAATAATCAAGTTATTAAAAATTCAGAACAATTAGGACAACAAACACTTAACACAGCATTACTAAATATTGAAAAAAGACTAAAACAAGAATACAAACCAAAAAAAAGTATATTTAGTTTTTTAAGATAAAATTAATAATGAAAATAAATTAAAATAATATAAAAAATAAAACTATATTCACAATAATAAAAAAATAAAAATAAAAATAATTTAAAAAATACTTTTTAAATTACTAATTTTTCTCTGGAGCAAAATAAACTTTATACAATCCAAAAACTCCAACAGCCACTAAAAAAATATTTAACCCTACAAAAACCCACGCAGAATTATAAAAAGCATTATACAATAATAACGCTGACGCTGCTAAATTAATCCACCCAAAAGTTTTATGATCTTCACCTAATTTATTTAAAGATTCTAAAATATAATTCAGTCCTACCAAACAAGCTCCAATTATTCCAATAATCAGAACTAAAAAGTCCATTGTTAAAAATTCACTAATCATTTTATGTAAGTAGTAATGAATGTTTAATACTTTTAATACTTTATAATTTTCATGGATGACGAATTTGAATTAGTTTCAAAAGCAGAATTAACAAAATTGAGAGAAAATAATTCTAAACCTCAATTAGCTGAAACTAAAAATAAAACAAACAATAAAACTACTGAAATTCAAACACAACAAATTTCAAAAGATATTCTTGAACAATTTAGAACAATTATTAAAGAAGAAAATAAAGTTGAAAAAGAACAATTAATTCAAGACTTAACACACTTAAAAGATTTAAATAAAACAACTTTATCCTCAGTTTTAGAAAGAACTGACAAACTAGACACAAGAATTGAAACACTTGTAAACGCAATTAGTGAATTAGTAGGTACAGTAAAAGAATTAGTTGAAGATAACTCTGAACCACAAAACAACAATGCCCACAAAGAAATTATTACTGAAATCAAAAATCTTAAAATTAATGATAATTCCCAAGATGAAATTAAACAAAAATTAGAACAAATTGATGAATTTATGAATAATTTAAAAATTTTATTATCACAAATTAAACCAACTCAAATGTCAATGTGATAAAATCACATTAACACATAGAAAAACATTGTTTTTATTCACAAATATTTTTAAACAAAAAAAACAATAAATGATTATGAAAGAAATAATTTGGATTTATGGAAGTTCCGCCTCAGGAAAAGAAACATTTCTAAACCAGTTACAAGATAATTCTAATACTAGTTTTTTAAAAAAATTAAATCTTAAAAATAAAAATATTCAAATTCTAGAACAAAGTATTAATCTAATTGGACAATTCGATAATGACCCAAAACAAAAATTAAGACTAAACTTTAAAAATTATATATATAACCTAATTAAACAAGATAATAAAATTGAATCAATATTAATAAAAGGACAAGATTACGATTTAGAAAACAAAACTCCTCAAAAAATTAAAGATATATTTCCTAATTTTACTCATAGAATAATATTTTTACACTGTGATTTTGAAATATTATATAAAAGAGTGAAAAATAAATCTTGGTGGACAAAAGATTTAGAAAATCAAGGAATTCAATACTTTAAAAATTGGTTAATAAAAGAACAACTTCCAGAATTAATAAAATTAAACAAAATACATAAATTTGAAATTTTAACAATTGATAGTTCAACTAAAGAATATAATATAATTAACTTTCCAAAAGAATTAATAAAATAAAAATACTTAGAAAAATAAAATAAATAATTAAAAATTATTTATTACTTGAACCAATAACACCTGAACCTCGTTCAGAATTATCAGAAAGTTCACTAACTTCCTCCACATCAATATGTGGACAATATAAAATCAAAGCCTGAGCTACTGCCTTACTTTGAGGATAAATAGTTACCTTCATCTCATCAATATTATTCTCTTCACAAAAAACTGCAAGTGCTGCACCTTCATGTTTTGCAAAAATAACATCCTTATCAGAAGTATTATTTAATATTACAAAAATTTCACCACGAAACCCAGAATCAATAATTCCAGCTCTCTTAGAAATTCCTTTTATACCAGTAGAACCACGCTCACTTAAAAAAAATACCCAATCCTCAGGAATTTCACAACCAATCCCCGTTGGACAAAGCCAAAGTTCACCAGTTTTTAATACTTTGAAATCTTCTTCAAAACAACCATAAATATCATACCCTGCATCTTCTTTTCTCTTAGAAGGTACTTTTGCACTTTCCTTAAACTTTTTAACTTTAAAAAAAGGTTTTTTAACATCCATAACCTATTCACTAGATTCAAATATATAAACTTATTTCTTTTCAGCTATCAAATTTTCACTAATAAACTGAGCTAAATTAGGTTTAAAATAATTTGGTCCCTTTAAAATTTTACCATCTTCTCTAAACACAGGTTGTCCATCAGAACCAAGTTTACTCATATTAGAATCTTGAACTTCCTGAAACATTTTATCAAGCTTATCTTTCATACCGTGTTCCACAGCTGTACCATAAGTTAAATACAAAATATCAACAATAGCATCACAAATTTCAACCATATCATTATTCTCAATTGCTTCCTTATACTCATTTAATTCCTCTAAAATTAAATCATAACGTAATTTCGACCTATCAGATGAAATAAATTGTAACTTATCACCAACAGGAGTTTTAAAAGTTGAATGAAACTTTTCCAAACACTCATACTTTGACAATTTTTTATTTGATTCACTATCCATACACTAGTTAGTTTTTATTTTATTAAAAACTTACCTAAAATAAAAATAAATTAAATGATAATCCAAACATTAACATTAATAAACCTATTCAAACTACTATTACTATGACAACCAAATCAGAAATTGAATCATACTCAACTTACTACGATTTAGAATTAACTAAATTAATTGAGCAAATCAATTCAGAAGATAAAAAATTAGTACTATTACAATTTCCAGACGGATTAAAATATTACTCTAAAGAAGTTGTAGACGTATTAAGAAAAGAGACAAAAGCCCAATTTTTTACATACTTTGGAACATGTTTTGGAGCATGTGACATCCCATTTCACTTAGAAAAATTAGGATTTGATTTATGTGTTCAATGGGGACACAGCGTTTATGTTAAGAAAAAGGAGATGTGGTAAAATGAGAGGAAATATTAACTAAAATGGGAATGAAAATGAGCTTTCTAAAAGCAAAATTTGGAGTAGAATTTAAAGTACCAAAACAATTTTTTGAAACAATCGAAAAAACATTTGGAAACGGACACGAAAATAAAAAAAATCTAGCTGTTTTCTGTTCAGTTCAATTTAGAGATAATTTAGAAGATGTTCAAAAAATGCTTGAAGAAAAAGGTTTTACAACACAAACTTCAAAACCATTCAGAACAAGTATCGAAGGACAAATGCTCGGTTGTGATTCATACGCAGACACATTAAATATTCCAATGGAAAATATTGATGGATTTGTATACATTGGAGACGGTTATTTCCATCCAAACGCTTTACTTCTTGCTCAAGAATACGAAGAAGAAATTAAACCAGTAGTTTTAATGAATGTTGTTCAAGAAATTACTGAAGTAATTGATAAAAATCACATTAATAAATATTTAATGAGAAAAAAAGGAAATATGATGAAATTTCATATGTCTCAAGTAATTGGAGTATTTGTAACAACAAAATGGGGTCAAGAATATAAAGACTCAGCTTTAAAATTAGAAGATATGTGGCCAGAAAAACAATTTTATTATTTTATCGGAGATAACTTTATGGACGCAGAAATGGAAAACTTTCCATACGTTGATGTTTGGGTAAATACTGCTTGTCCAAGAATTGGTCAAGATGATATTGTAAGACACAATAAACCTGTTGTAAATATTAAAGATATTTATTCAAAGAATAAATAATTTAAGAATTGAACAAAAATAAATTATAAGATATATTATTATATTTAAAAATAAATATGACAAATATTTAAATAATAAATTCATAAATTATTATTTATGAAAAACCAAAGTAACCAAATTCTAACTTCTTCCGACCATCACGCAAATTGGGAAGCACTCGAAGAACTTTTTAAAATTGCAAATCAAAAAAATATTCCATTCATAATTAACGGAGACATTATTGGAGACTATAATTTTGAACAAATCAAAAATGAATTAAATTTAAAATTTCCAAACGAAATTTCTACGCAAGTCCTACAAGAAAATTTATCAAATGAATTATTTGAAAAATATTTAACTTACTCACAAATCGAACAAGCTGGCGGAGACATAAGTAGATTATTACATCAAGTCCCACAACACCTAAAACAAGATGCTACAAATAAATTAAAAGAAATTATTTCTGAAATTCAAACAAAACAATTTCAAAACAAACTCCAAATAATATTTCAAAATAATCCAACTGAACACATAATCTCAGAACACAAAATAAAATTAAAATCATTATACCAAATAATTGTAAAACTTCACGCAAAAAAACTCGCAGAATTAATTGAAAAACATAATGTTGAAACATATTTTTTATTAGGAAATCACGAACCAATTAATTTTGTAAATTTAACTAAAATAGAATTAGAAAAAACAAATAATCAAAAACTACTAAAAGATTTAACACATATAAATAAAATTGAAAATGCAAACGGAATAAATATTGCCGGAGTTCCAAACGTTTGTGCCCTTATGCCATTTCTAACTGAAATTTATAATAAAGAAGAATTGGATAAAATGTTTTCACACCAAAGAGGACAATCACGACCAATTTTGTTTGGAGATATTAAAAATAAAATCAAAGATACAACAAACAAAGAATATACCCAAGACTTCGACTGGATAAGAATTATGAATGATAAAAACCAAAATAAAGATAATCAAAATAAAAATATTGACATATTTTTTACACACGGACAAGTAGGAAAAGGAGCTTGGCGAGACGATAAATACTGTAACGAAATGCCAACACTCCACGTTGCAGCAATGTTATCAGAATTATCACAAATAACAATTGACGGTCATCTCCACACAACTCACCAAATGAAAAATGATTTAGGAAAACAAACACTAAGAGCAGTTGGAAATAAAGCATTTTTATTAACAAAAAAAGAAGATAATATAATAGAAAAAGAATTAATAGAAGTTAAAGCAGAATATGATTCAAGAGGAAAAATTGATTTAAGAGATTTAGATTTACACAAAGAAATATTAAAAGAAGTTTTTCAACAATAAACAACTAAATAAGAAATGGAAAATCCAAAACTAAAAATATATTTAATCCTAACTGGAGAAAATGAAAAACAAAGATTAAGAAGTAACTATTTAATTAAAATATTAAAAAATAAAACAATCAAAGATTTAAAAAATACAAAAATTATAGTTACTGGAAAATCCGGATTTGACCAATACGTTCATCAAACTGAATCAGATAGAATGATTCAACACCTAATTAAAAATAAAATACCTAAACAAATAATAATTAATGAAAACGAGGCAATGGACACTCTCGGAAATATGATTTTCTCATACAAAATAATTGAAGAATTAATATTAAATTTACAAAACAACACTGTAAATCCAATAAGTTATCCTGAATGTGAAATTAACTTAATAACTGAAAGATTCCACTTAAATCGAAGTAAAGAATTATTTTTAAAACTATTTGGAACATTAAAATGTATAAATCCAACAATCCAATTTAAATTTCATAAAATTAATGAAACATCTTTTTTTAATTATTTCACACACCATAAAAAAAGACTAATTGAAGAATATGCAATTTTAGAATCTCTAATGTTAGATTCAATCCACTACAATCTACAAATTCCTGAACAATATGAAAACTATCTTTATTCACTACCAGTATACAAAGATATATATAATGGGGAAATGAACTTAACAACTAGTTTATACGCAAAAGCAATTAACATTCTTTTACAAAAGCGTGAAAAAAATTCCTTAATTGGAAAAAATATTTAATAAATAAATGAAATCCCAACTAATAAAACACAACTCCAAAATTAAAACTATAATTTTTGATTTTGATGGAACTATCTGCGACTCCCTTGATTTTGCAATTTTTGAAATTTCAAAAGTAACTCATAAAGTAAAAATAGATTTAACTAGACAAGAGATTAAAGATATGGTAGAAAATGAAAGTTTCACAGCCTTATTTAAAAAATTTAAAGTTCATAAATTTATGTTAATTTTTATGATTTGGAAACTTCAAAAAGCACTTGGTAAAAAAGTTACAACATTTGATTTATTTCCAGGAATTAAAACAATGTTACACGAATTATTTAGAGACCACGAATTACACATTCTCACAGCAAACTCAAAATCAAACGTTGAAAAATTTTTAAAAAAACACGAATTAAAAAAATATTTTACAAAAATTACATCTAGAGCTAATCCATTTGATAAATCTCACGCAATAAAAACTCACTTAAAAAAAAATAAACTAAAACAATCCCAAACTGTATACATTGGAGATGAATTATCAGACCTAAAAGCATGTAATAAAATTAATCAAAAAATAATTTCTGTAACTTGGGGATTTAATAAAATTAAATTAATTGAAACTGGAAATCCTAAATACATTGCAAAAACACCACAACAAATAGTTGAATTAATTCAATATATGTAATATAAAGTTTCAGTTTTAAACCAACCAATTAAATAATTTAAAATCATAAATAATATATGAGATTATTCAGTAAAATTAAATCTTTATTCAAAAAAGGAAAAACTATTGTTTTAGAAGAAATTGAAATTCATACTGAATATAAAAAATTAAAACAAGAAATTTTAAACTCTCAAACTATAAAAGAATTAAAAAATATGTGTAAAGAATTCGAATTAAAAGAAACTCAAAAAGATTTATATTCAGAACACATTGACAAACACATAGATCTAGACCAAATAATCGAATATTGTGAAAATAAAAAAATAAATATTTCTCAAACATTAAAAAAGAAACAAACAATAGATAAAAAATATATTAAACATACTTTAGGACTAGGAAAAAATTCAAAAAATAACTTCGAACTAGAAATAAAACCAAAAATTGATATTAAACTTAACCTAAAAAATAAATAAATTATCTTCTCCCTTGCTGTTTAGCCATCTGCTTAGCCATTTTTTTCCCACCAAGCTTCTTCATCATATCCATCATCCCATCAGGACTCTCCATAGACTTCTCATCAAAATTTTCCATCATCTCAGGTTTAGAAAAAGCTTCCATCATTTTTTTAGTTTGTTTAAAATGTTTTAATAATTCCCTTACATCATACATTTCCATTCCAGAACCTTTAGCAATTCTCTCAACTCTAGGTGTTGAAATTTCCTTTGGATTTTCCTTCTCATACTTTGTCATAGAATCCATAGCAAACTTCCACTTTTTCATCTTCTCCTCTTGAGCACCTAACATATTTTTATCAATATTTAAATTTCCCATACCAGGAATTAAATTCATAATCTTTGACATAGAACCCATTTTTTTCATAGCTCCCATTTGTTCATATAAATCATTTAAATTAAATTCCCCAGACATCATACGAGTTCCCATACTCTCCGCCTTATCAGCATCAATTGCTAATCTAGCCTTTTCCAATAATCCTTCTAAATTCCCCATACCTAAAAGTTCAGAAACAAATTTTTCAGAATTAAACTTTTCAAAATCTTCAGTATTCTCTCCAACTCCAATAAATCTAACTGGTGCATCAACAATAGAACAAGCTGACAATGCTCCTCCACCTTTTCCAGTCCCATCCATCTTAGAAATAATAACACCTGAAACATCTAAATTATCCTTAAAAGCTTGAGCTTGTTTTTGAGCAGTTTGACCAACATCAGCACCCATAACTAAAAAAGTATCAGTAGGAAGAACAATAGAATTTAAAGAAATAATTTCTTCAACTAATTCCTCATTTAAATTATCACGACCAGCACTATCAATAATTACTACATCATACTTAGAAAGTTCATCTGAATACTTCTCATAAATTTCATTTGGAGTTTTCATTGAAGGATCCCCAAAAACATCAATCTCAATTCTTTCACCCAACTGTCTTAATTGTTCATAAGCAGCAGGCCTCCAAGTATCTGTAGAAATCATTGCAACTTTTTTAGACCTATTCTTAAAATATAAACCAAGTTTTCCAGTAGTTGTAGTTTTTCCTTGTCCATATAATCCAACTAATAAAATTCTATTTTGCGTATCCGCAACTAATTCAAATTCTTCCCCTGAACCCATAAACTTAGATAATTCTTCGTAAATAATAGTAACCAAATGTTCTTTTTTATCTAATCCTGAAGTATTCTCCTTAATTGCCCTCTCACGAATGGACTTAGTAAGTTCCAAAACAAGCCGTACATTCACATCACTTGCTAATAAAGATTTTTGAATTTCCTTTACAACCTCTTCAACTAAAGTTCTATCCACCGTAATTGAATTTTTTACCTTTGATAATGCGTCCTTTAAAGAACTTCCTAATTTGTCAAGTACCATTTTTAATTTATTTTATATAATATGTAATATATCGTATATTTTGAAATAAATATACATTCTAGAAATAATATAGAGATAAGAGTATTTAAAATTAAGGTGTTTTACAAAGAAATAATAATAATAATAACATACTAAAATAAACTCAACTAATAAATATAATTAAATAAATGATAAATAATTTTAATTACAATAAAAATAATAAGAATGATAATAATAATAATAATAATAATAATAATAGTAATAACAACAAGAATAAATCAAAAAATTATTTAAAAGTCAAAAAAATAATTTTGACCTTCTTTAAATTTATTTAAAAAAATTAATAGTTACAGGATAATCCCATAACTCACCATCAGCAGCCTTAACCGCAGCTAAAATACAAAACACTAAATTCATAACTCCTAAAACTGCCATTAATAAAAATCCAATTAAAATAAAAGCTAAAACAAAAGAAATAGCAAAATAAATTAATAATGAAATTTGCCAATTTAATGCTTTCTTAGAATGTTCCTTTAATTCTCCCTCTCCTGCAATCATAGTCACTAAAGGACCAATAAATCCTGTGAAAATTGCTAAAATATGTGGTAATAAAACCAAATTATCTTTACTCATAAACTTTAATAAAAAAAAGAGATTTATAAAGGTATTTAATTATATAATTATTATGACACTAAGTAAAGTACTTTGTGCTGCTTAGTTTAGAAATTTATTTCTGGATTCTATACACTAAAAATGACAAATTTAAAACAAGTAATTCTTATACGAACTGACATTAAAATGTCAAAAGGAAAAGTAGCCGCTCAAGTTGCTCATGGAGCTGTAAATTGCGCTTTATCTGCAAATAAAAAACTTTTGAAAAATTGGCAATCAACTGGAATGAAAAAAATTACATTAAAAGTTGAAACTTTAGAAGACTTATATAAATTTCAAGAACTAGCAGAAGAAAATAATCTAGTTAATTCATTAATTACAGATGCTGGTCACACCGAAATAGCACCAGGAACACAAACAGTACTTTGTATTGGACCTGGACCAGAAGTACAAATTGACAAAATTACAGGGAATTTAAAAATATACTAAAATGGATCTTGAATACTCACAAATAAACTTTAAAGGATTTGAAAAAATCAGAGAAGAACTAGAAAAAATAACTAGATACTCAAATATGGAAACAATGTATTATCGAACAAACGATATTTCTCACTCCAAAAATGTATTCTACTTACTAAAAGAAACAATGCCAAAAATCAGAAAAACATTTCCAAAATTTGATGAAGAAAAAGCATTAGTTATGGCAGCAATTCATGATGATGCTGAAATTTTAATTGGAGATTTTCAAGCAGGAAACAAAGCAAAACTAACTTCAGAACAATTAGAAGAACTTAATAAAAAAGAATTAGAAGCAATTGAAAAAATTTCTCAACAATATCCAAAAACAATCCATAACCAACTCTACAAACAACTACTATTAGAAGTATTCCACATGAATACAATCGAAGCAAGTGTTGTAAAATACTTAGATAGATTTGATGCTTTTGGAGAATCATGTCATGAAGTATTTGCAGGTAACACTGCCTTTACTATACCAGTAGAAAACGAATATGGAACAATTGAACTTCCAACACCATTCTACATTACAAGATTTAATGATTATGAAAAAAACTATCCACTAATTGTTGAATTAATCGAAAAAAATCAAATGCCATTTTTAAAAAAATATATGAATATTAAAATTGAAAATATTGTAAGAAATAAAAAACCTCATACGCCTAGTTCACTTTTAGCACAAACAAACTCACTAGAATATAATTTTTGGAAAAAAACATTAATAAAACATAAACTTGATAAAAAGTTATTATTAAAAGTAGAATAAATATAAAATTTAAATTAAAAATAAATCTTTCAATTTACTTTTAAGTTTAAGCTTCTTTTTTTAAATTACTAAATATTAAACAAAATATGATAGAAATTGAAAATCAAATTCATACAATTAAAGAAATTGTAGATAACGCTATGCACGTAATGATAGACGAAGATGAAATATTTTCATTCTCAAAAAACAATAAAAAAAACATTACAAATCAAGATTTAAACTCTGATGTAAATATTGAAAAAATAATTCAAAAATTACTAAAATTAAATATTCTAAAAACAGATAATCCGATGGCAAAAGATGAACTTGAAGCTTCTGCTAAACTTTCAATCCACCTAATCAAACAAGAAAATAATTGTGAAATTGAAAACATCTTAAAATATTTATCAAATTTAGAATAAAAATACAAACAAACTTTATAAACCAATAATAATTAATTTTATTATTCTATACTGGCGAGGTGGCCAAGTGGTTAAGGCAGTAGGCTGCAACCCTGCGACCGTGGGTTCAAATCCCACCCCCGCCTTTTGAATAATAAGTTCTCGTGGCATCTCAAATTCTCCGAGAATTTATTTTCTTTTAAATATTAAACAAAAACTAAAAGTAAATTTTATTAAATTCTAATTAAAAAAATCAAAATTATAAATAATTCTACGCTAAATTAAAGTAAATTATTGGAAACTATAAGGAAACTATACTTTGTGTAGTCTTAAAGATACATAACTTTATATAATATAAACTACATAAATTTAATATATGAATGCGCAAACAATCGAAGATTCTCAAGAACTACCATTAGTAACTTTTAATTCCCTATACAGTTTGCTACGAGAAGAAAAAAAAACCAAAGTTTTAATGAAATTACCAGAAAACTTTTACGCTGGATACCAAAATTTTATTGAAGAAAAACAACAAGATGCAATTAAACTAACTCAAAATAAAGAAAATACTAAAGCAATGAAAGAACAAAAAATAATATTAGGTAGTCAAAATCTAATTAATGAACTTTTAACACTAAGATTATCAAAAGTTTCAAGTCTTGCTATTAAATCAACAATTTTTGAAGATGAAGAATTCTCAACTAAAAACTTACTTGAAGATGAAAAAGAATTTTACAACCAAGTTCTAAAATTATCAGAAAACGCTAAAAAACTAATATAAAATGGATAAAAGAATATATACTAAGGAAAGTGAAAAATGGTTCATCTTAGCCCTAAGTACAGTATTTTTAATTTTAGCATTTATTGTAATCAAAGATATTTTTGGAATTATCTTAGTCTCAGCAATTTCATCATACTTTTTATTCCCTGTGTACGAATATTATATTAAAAAAACAAATAACGAAAGATTATCCGCATTACTTACACTATTCTCCGGAACATTTATTATTTTAATCCCAATTATTTTAATTTTTTACTTTTTAATCTTAAACTTAATCAAATTAGTTCTTCAATACCAAATCTACATTGAAAATCCTGATGTTTTAAACGAAATATTAGCAAATTTCTTTGAAAAATTCACAAATTCAAATATTCTATCCACAGTTGACTTTTCAGAAGTCTTCAACACATTAGTATTATATATCTTAAATTTCACAAAAGACTTCACCTCTTCAATCCCAAGAGGAATTTTATATTTTTTAATTTCATTATTTATTTCATACTATATCTTAACATATAATAAAAAATTATTAAAAAGTTTTAACGACTTTCTCCCACTAAGTTATAAAAAACAAGATGAAATATTAACAAATATCACAAAAAATCTAAAAGTATTATTTAGAGGATATTTTTTAACAGGAATTTTACAAACAGCAGTAGCTTTTGTTGGATATGTAATATTTGGAGCTCCAAACCTATTAATTATTACGTTTTTAACACTAATTACAAGTTTAATTCCATACTTAGGAAGTCCACTAGTTTGGGTCCCGATTAGTTTTTATTTAATTGTAATCGGAGATACATTCTCAGGAGTTGCATTATTATTATATGGAACATTCATTATTTCAATGATTGACAACTTTGTAAGACCATATTTAATGAGTGATAAAGATACAATGTCCCCACCAATGGTATTTGTAGGATTTATCGGAGGAATGTTTGCCTTTGGATTTGTAGGAATTATACTTGGGCCAATTATTATCTCAATTAATTTTATCTTTCTAAAATATTTAGTTAAATATTTTAAATTCAAACCAGAAAATGAAGAAAAAGAATCACACGACACAATCCTATAACATTAAAAATATTAATCATCTCAAATATTATAATATATATCAACATATATATTCAAAACATATATAAACTGATATTGATTTTATTAAGTATGGAACCAAGAAAAATTATTCAATTCGGTAACTCATCATACGTTATCACATTGCCTCAAGACTGGATGAAAGAAAATAATCTTGATAAAGGAGATAAATTAAATGTAGTAGAAAGTAACGAAACTTTAATTTTATCTGTTTTTGATAAAAAGAAATCAGAAAAAACTGCTGAAATTTCATTTGATGACATCCCTTTAAAATTATTTAATAAAGAATTAATTTCATATTACTTAAAAAATTTCAAATATATTAAAATTAAATCTGAAAATGCAATTGAAAAACTTGAACAAATTAGAGTATTAAAAGATAAACTAAGTTCAGTTGAAATTACAGAAATTACTGAAGATTACATTATGTTAAAAGATTTAACAAGTCCTGAAGAATTAGATGTTAAAAAATTAACAAATGAAATTGTTAAAATGGGAAGAATTTTATTTACTGAATTAAAAAAAGATACTGAAGGAAAATCAAAATATTTTTTAATTACAAATTTAGATAAAAATATTAATAAATTAACATTTTTAGCATATAAAGCAATTAACTATAATTTAGACGTTTGGAAAAATCCATCAGAAGTTAAAGATACACACTATTTAAGAAAAATTATTTCATCATTAGAAATTATGGGAGATATTATTAAAAGAGTTGCTAGATACTTGAAAGATGATGAAGTTACTACTAAAAAATTTTATGAATTATTAAATGAAATGGAAACATATTACGATTTTGTAACTAGTTTAATTGATCCAGAAATTGATTTAGATGAAAATTTAAAATCATACTTAGATAAAAAGCAATCATTATTAAAATCAATTGATTTTGCCAGAGAAAATTTTGAAGAAAATATTAATTTATATTTAGTTGTTTCTCAATTACTAAAAGATATTTTAGGAAAATTAGATAATTTATTATTAGGAATTATCGACCTTAAATGTAAATAAGTCAAAGACTTAGTTACACACAAATCCACACTGTGAATCCTGTGTGTAAAATTTACATACCTAGTATGTAAATTCATAAACAATTAATACATATTAATCAATAAACTCAATTATTTTCAATTCTAATTAATATAAATATTTTTAAACTAAAATAATTAAAATATATTATGAATATTAACAAATTATTAATTTCTAGAATTTTAATTACAATTTTAGGAATTTTATTTTTATTAAATGGAGCATTTGAAATTTTTAAAGTCTTTTCAAAAACTCTTGTAAATACATTTTCAATAGATACACAAATCTACGAAACTGGAAACTTTTTTTATGCGATTATTTTTTTAATTCAAGGATATATTTTAACACATATAGGAATTTATTATAAAAACTTCTTTAAAGAAATAACAAAAACAATTGTTGGATTCTCAGCTTTTTTTATATCTCTATCATTTTTATTTATAGCTATAGATAATCAATCAGAAGACTTAGTAAATTCTATTCAACCAAGTATAGACATTCTCCTAGCCTCATCAATTGACCCAATTATTACTCAAGCAATTCAAATTAGAACAGACGAAACAATAGATATCACAATATCCCAAAACTCAACAATTGAAAGATTTAACAATTATGATTTAACTGAAAAACAAGCACATTTTTTTATGACTGAATTAGGTGTTACAGATCTAACTGATCAAAAAAGTATTTATCTAACTAGATTAATAATTACATTAGTCTTCGACCAAATTGCTCAAACACAAGGTGTTAGTCCAACTGTAGCAATTCCACTAAACGAACTTAAAACTCAAATCAATCAATTAGATATCGACTTAAACATATTAAAAACTGTTGATGAAAGTTTAATGTCTCAAGTATACCCAATAAATATAAATGCATTTATTACCCTTCTAATTTCAGAAAATGATAAAATTAAAACATTTACAATTGAGCAATTATCAACACAAGAAATAGATGAAATTTGGAATCAACTAGGATTAAAAGAAAACATTTCTCAAGATACAAAAAATAAAATTATAAATATATTTTTATCAGTTGTGATTACAGAAATTGAAAACTCTGGACAAAGTGAATTAATCAAATCAATTCCACTTGGAACAATTAAATCATTAATTCCTAATGGAGTTACAGAAGCACTAAGTTTTGATATTCTCCACAATAACTTATCAATTAGAGCTCAAGAACTAAATAATTTAAGAACTTCCTGTGAAACTAAAAAAATAGATGTCAAAGAAATTTGCAATATAATTCAACTTACAAAATACGATTACTTCCTAACAGAAATTGAAAATTTAAGCCAAATTGCAAATATTGAAATCCCAGAGATTTATCTTGATGAAATTGAGAAAATTAATACGATTGAAAAATTAAATAATCAAATCGACATATTTTCAAACTATAAAATTATAACTTTTATTATTGGAATTTTAATTTTATTAATCTGTGGTTTAAGTTACCATGTACACTTAAAAATAAATGATCTACATATGCCTTTAATTGAAATTATCCATAAAATAAATAGATATAATCTAATTAATTTTGGTATTTCATTCATATTTTTAGTAATTGGAATTTATATTATTACAAGTAAAAAAGTTTTTGAATTTGTAACTTCAAAAGTTTCAACAGATATACAATCAATAATTGAAATATTTCCAACATTACCATTATTTATTGAATTTACAAATACACTATATCAAATTATTACATACTCTGCAATATATTTAATTTTATTAATTATCATATTTGTTGGACTCCATCTCAAAATTAAAAAAGAGAAAAATTAAATTTAAAAAATAATAAAATATAAATAATTTTTCAATTTAAATTTAGATAAATATAACATCAAAATTCTAACATACATAAACATATCGACTCCAATCTAATTATTATCACTTATCAATTAGTATAAACACATAAATCCACATAATGTGATAAAAACCTATATGGAAAGTAAAGTTCTTTTAACCCCTGTTGATGATTTAGTTGAGATTGTAAAACAAAATCCTAATTGTCAAATTGATTTTCTCTCACAAAAATTAAATCTTCCACAAGAATTAATTGAGAAATGGTTAGTAGTACTTGAAGAATTTAAAATTTTAACAATAACATATAAAGGTTTTAATGGATTTGTAAATATTTCACAAGGAGTGAAAAAGCATAGCTCATCCAAAGAAATTGATATTGATAAAATTAAACAAATTTTTGTATCCAAATCTAAAGAAAAAGGTTTATCAATTGATAAAATGCAAGAAGTATGGCCTAATTTTCTAAAAAGATATGAAAACGATATTCGCGAATTATTTAATAAAAAAGCTAGAGCAGCAGGATACCCTGAAAATAAAATTGGACTAGCTTGGAATAAATTTAGAGGAGAATTAAACACACTATAAAATGGCACTAAATATATGTAACAAAAAAATTGAAATTTTAACATTTATGGACATTCAAAAATTATTAAGAGGTAATTATTAGAATGGGAATTGATATTGATGCTTTTTTAGAAGATTTTGATAGTGCTGATGATGTTAAAAAAGAAGAAAAAGCTAAACCTGATCAAAGTAAAAAAATTGATTTAACTTTTGATAAATATGTTAATGATAAATTTAACAAATTACAAGAAAACGTTAATGAAGAAGATTTTAAATTTTTAGTTAAAGCATATTCTGAAATTAAAAAATTTGACCATAACCTCCCAACTAAATTATTAGAATTAAATAAAACGTCAAGCACTGTTTTAAATACACTTGGTAAAAAATATACTATATCATTTTTAGAAGGTATTAAAGCAAATAAAAATAAACATGGAATATTTATAACTCAAAATTTAAATAAAATCGCCGAGTTAATTTCTCAAAAACAAATCCCAAAAGCAATTAATTTGTATAATCAAGTAACTTCATCATATCAATTATTTCCAAAAGAATTCATTATTGAAAAAATTGAATTAGGGAAAAAATTAAGAGATATTGAAATTAAAATTAATGTTGAATTTGAAGTATTTTGGGCTAAAGAATTAAAACAAATTAGAAAAAATTTATCTAAAGAAATTTCAACTTTAAAACAAAATTTAGTACCAGGTAAAATTGAATTTATTGAAGCAAATTTACACAATATTAATAATATATTAGATTCTGCACCATCAATTTTTTATAATGAATTAGTAAAAGAAAGAATTCAAGTTGCAAAAATTATTATTATGGCTGAAGAATATTTAAAAAAACAATATTTGATTGAATTTGAAGATAAATTACAACAATTTGAAGAATTGTTTGAAAAATTCCATAAATATCAAATTAGAAAAGATGTAAATTCAGCGTTAACTTGTTATGATGAAATTTTATATTTATTTGAAAAAATGCCAGATGCATTTATTGAGAAAAAAGTTGAGATTTATGAAAAAATAAATAAAACTTTTGAAAGTTTAAACAATTTATTATTAACAAATAGTATCTCACAATTTATGGACACATATAGTTCAAGTAAAATTCTTTCTCAAGCAAGAGAATATATTACTCATGCTAAAATGAGTTCAGATTTTGATCCAACAAATTTAATTTCAATAAAAAGTGAATTAAATAAAATTCCTGACCAATTAACTCCTGAAAAAATTGAATTAGAAAATCAAATTATTGAAATGTTAGATGCTAAAACAATTCACGGTGCTAAAAAATATTTAGAAACAAGTTTCAAAGAAAAAAATTTAGACATTAATAAATTAAAATATTTACAAGAAAAATTATCAAGAATTCCAAATGAAAAACATAATGATAAACAACTAATTTTAGATAAAATTAATAGTATCATTTCAAGAGTTGAAGATATATATAAAAAAAAACATGATAAAAAAATTGAAACTAAAGTTTCAGAAAAAATAAATCCAAGTAATTATATCAAACAAGAAATCATCACTCCAAAATTAAAACTAACTGAAAGTGAAATAAATAATCCAATTCAAAATAATTTGCCTAGCTCAAAACCAAAAGAAGTGGAAAAACAAATTGTTAAAATGTCCAATTTAAAATCTAGAATTGAAGATAAAAAAGAAATACCAAAACCTGAAAATAAAATCAAAACAAATATTACTTCAAATCCAAATGTTCACATTTCAAAACACACACCACATAAAAAACAATCAATAGAAAATTTAATTAATGTGAAATCATTAAATCAAAATAAATTAAATAATGTTAATTTAACAATGATTGACGAAATAAATAATAATTATACATTAATCCAAAAAAGTTCAGATTTAGGAGAAATTGAAAGATTAAGTAAAAAAATTAATTTTTATACAAGTTTACTCCCATTATCAGATAAACAAAAAGAAAATATTACAAATAAACTAAATACGAGGTAAAAATGGAAATATTAAATAATAAAATAATTTTTGTACAAAACATAATTAAAAATAATTTAATTATTGTTATTTCTAATTTGAGAAATTACAGAGGGATTTTTTAAAATGGAAATATTAGATAAATACGAAATTAATTTTGAAAGTTCAACAATCCCTATCACAATTTACAAAGATAGAACTAAAGATATGAATACTATTTATGAAGTTGGGATTTTAGAAATTGGTAAATATACAAATCTAATTGTTGAAAAAATTAAAGAAGACCTATTACGTGAAGGTATTTTCGATTCTAATTCAACAGACTACTCATATGAAAAAATGAAAAAGTCATTTATTGGAAAAGTTGAAGAATTAATTAAATTTTATTTTCCAAATTTAAGATTTGAAGAAAGAGAAAATTTAATTACATATTTAGTTCAAAAAAGTTTAGATTTAGGTTTTGTAGACATTTTAATTTCCGACCCACAAATTGAAGAATTAGTAATTAATGGATCTGAAGCAAAAGTTATGGTATATCATAGAAGTCACGGTTGGTTAAAAACAAATTTACAATTTTTATCAGATGATGAAATTAAAAATATTTCATTAAGAATTGCATTAGAAAATAAAAAATTCTATTCAAACTTAACCCCATTATTAGATGCTCACCTAAGAGGAGGGCACCGTGTAAATGCCACACTTGATGCAGTATCCACTAAAGGAAGTACAATGACAATTCGTCGTTTTTCAGATAAACCTTGGACTGTTTCTGATTTAATTAATTCTAAAACAAGTACTGGAGAAGGACTTGCTTTAATTTGGATTGCAATGGAAAATGAAATGAGTGTAATTATTGCAGGTGGAACAGGTTCTGGAAAAACTTCTTTTTTAAATTCAATTGCATCATTTATCCCGATGAATCAAAGAATTTTATCAGTTGAAGATACTCGTGAAATTAGACTTCCAGATTACGCACACTGGGTTCCAATGGAAGCAAGACAAGCAAACCAAGAAGGTAAAGGTGCAGTATCAATGCTTGATTTAATTGTAAATACTTTACGTATGCGTCCAGATAGAATTTTAATTGGAGAAATTCGTAAAAAAGAAGAAGCAGAAGTATTATTTGAAGCAATGAGAACTGGACACAGTGTTTATGGTACATTTCACGCAAATACTACAAGTGAAACAGTTTTAAGACTTACAAACGCACCAATCAATATTCCTAAAATCTCATTAAATGCACTTGGACTAATTTGTATTCAACACAGAGATAGAAGAAGTGGACAAAGAATGACACTTCAAATTGCTGAAATGAATGAAGATGGAAGTGATAAAGTTGTATTACAATATAATCAAAAAACAAAACAAACTGATTGGAAATCAAAACCTACAAATTTAATTAAAAGATTAGATGAATTTAGTGGAATTGAAGAAAAAGAATTTTATCAAATATTAAAAGAAAGAGCTTACGTATTAGAATACATGGCAAGATTTAATATTAATGATATTGACGGAGTTGGACAAGTAATTGATAAATACTATAATGAAAAAGAAAAGTTATTCAAAATTATTAAAAGAAAAAATGCACAATGGCAAATAGAAGAAGATAAAAAAAAGAAAAATAAAAAACCTAATCAAATTGGAGTGCATAATTAAAAAATTAATTAATTATAATATAAATTAAAATGGTTAAAAAAAAAAGAGGTCATAAATAATGGGGAAATTTGAAAATTTTGTTAGAAGTATTGTACACAAACACCCAGAATTAGTAACTAAATTAAAAAAGGCAGCCTCTAAACAAACTCCATTTCAATATGTGTACCAAACTTTAACGATGACCGGACTATCATCATTTGCATTTTTATTTATTGCAGTTATGACAACTAAAAAATATCCATTAGTTTTATTAGGAGCTGTAGGTTTTGTACTATTTTTAATTCCAATTATATATAAATTCTTTTTAGGGTACGTTGATGTATTAATTACAAAAAAAGGTAGAGAGTTAGATGGAGATTTATTATTTGTATCAGAATATTTTTTAGTATCATTAGAATCTGGACTCCCACTTGGAAATGCTATTCAAGAATTTTCAAAATTAAATAGACCTGGAGCAATATTTTTTAAAAAAATATATACTGAATTTAGAACTGGTAAAGATTTAGAAGCATCATTAATGGAAGGTGCTAAAAATTGTCCAAGTGACTCTCTTAAAATTTTATTAAAAAGATTAAAAGATAGTTTAAGTATTGGAGTTGATTTAAAAATGGTATTAATTAACTTTATTGAAGAATCAGCTGAAAAAAAAATTATTGAAATTAGAGGATATTCAAAAAAATTAAATCCATTAGTTATGATGTATTTATTATTAGGTATTGTTGGGCCATCTTTAGGTGTAACTTTTTTTATGCTTGGAGCAACTTTTATTGGTTTAACTCCAGCAGGTTTAAAATTAATATTAGTAGTAATTTTCTTAGCAATGTTAGCATTCCAATACGTAGCATACTCTGGATTTAAATTCAGTAAAGCATCCCTATAAAATAAAAATGGTAAAAATAAATTTAAACAAAATAAATAAAACTGAACTAGGAAAAATTTTAATTCCACAAAAAATCCAAAGAATGGAATTTAAAAAAGAATTAGAAGAAGTTTATGAAAAATTATATTATAATAAAATTAATTATTTAATGATTACTAATTTATTTTTTTTAAGTATATTAATTAGTTTTGTTTTATATATATATTTTTATCCAAATTTAGCAAACAATAGTACTTTTGGATCATTATTACAAGGAGGTTTAATTTTAAGATATCTAGTAATATATATAACATTTGTAATTTTAAATATTATAGTTTATAATTCCGTAATGTTTGGTTATTTTATTATTCATGATGGAAGATTTAAAAAATATGAACATGAGATTGAACAAGATTTACCTGAATTTATCGATAACCTTGTTTCTAATTTAAAAGGAGGAATTTCACTTGAAAGAGCTTTTTTAAAATCAGTTAGACCTGAACAAAAAGCATTATTAAAAGAAATGACTTTAGTTAATGAAAAAATATTAATGGGAAAAAGTGTTGATCAATCATTAAAAGAATTTAGAGAAAGATTTGATTCAGCAGTATTAAACCGTACATTTTTTTTAATGGGTGAAGGAATTAAAGGAGGAGGAAACCTTGCAGCCCCTCTAGAAAGAATCTCACAAAATCTTAAAAGAATTACAAATTTAGATGAAGAAATTAAAGGAAATGCTGGAGGATTTGCAATTATTATTAAAGGTATTACATTATTAGTTGCCCCACTATTATTTGCATTAGCGCTAACACTATTAAATTTCATAGGACAATTATTTGCTCTTTTATCTGAAAGTAATACTGAAATGAGTTTAGGTTCAGTCCCTCCGGAATTTACAGTTTATCTAAATACATTTTCAATTGCTATGATCATAATGATTACATTTTTTTCAAGTTTAATTACATCACAATTAAAAAATGAGAAAGTTTACACTGCAATCAAATATCTTCCAATATTTATTGTTGTATCATTATTTTTATTTACAACATTTTCTGAAATATTACTTGGATTTTTCGGAGGAATTATTGGTTAAAAATAATTAATAATATAAAAATAAATACTTTATTTACTTACAAGAGATAAAAAATATATATATAATATTTAAATCAAATTTAGTTATGGTTAATAACAAATTTAACAAGAAAGCGCAAGCGGCAATCGAGTTTTTAATGACTTATGGTTGGATGCTGTTAGTTGTTTTGATTGTAGGAGCTTTAGTATTTAGTTTTGTAGACTTCGGATCATTACTACCTAATAAAGTTGATATTTCAACTCAAAGTATTAAAGGAGATTCAGCAAATTCAGCTGCATTTGGAAGTACTTATTTAGCGGCTGCAGATCAAGATAAAGTATATATTGCTTTTACATATACAGGTGGACAAAAATCCACAATCGCATATACCGACTTAACTTTAGTTACAAATTTAGGTGATACATGTTTACCAATTAATGTTAAAAATGAAAGATTAAATTTAAATAGTAATGCTACATCCGTAACAGGAATTAATTATTTAAGTGGACATCCAGGTATGATTACATTTGATTGCCCTACTGGAACATTAGGAGCATTACTATCTGGAGATGTAATTGAAGGTACAGTTACTGTAGGAGTTAAAGATTCGACTAGAGGTGCGGGAGCTAGAGCAATTCCAAACGCCGGTGGATTTAGATTATCAATTCAATAAATTTTAAATTATTAAAATTTATTTTATTATTACAAACATTTATTCTTAAACAAAATTAAAAATGACTTATAAAAATTCTATAAAAAACAAAGCGCAAGCATCATTAGAGTATATGTCTATTTTTGGAATTGGATTTCTATTAGTAGCATTAGCAGGTGGAGCATTTTTTGCATATACAAACTCTGCAAAAGCTAGTTTAGACCAAAATCAAATTAATAAAATTGGTACTGAATTACTAGATGATATTCAAAAGATTTATTTCTTTGGAGATACAAATAGAAGAACATACAAAACTACTTTTCCAAAAGGTGTTCAAGGTATTTCAATTCATCACATAAATCAAAGTGGAGATAATTATTACTATTTTAATTTTACAATAATTACTGATGGAGAATATAGAGATTTAATTTTTCAAACAGATGAAGATTATATTGATATAAAATGTATAAACACTTGCACTACAACACCTAATGGGATTGGATATAATATCTCAACCTATAACACAAGTTATTTAGGGCAAGGATTTAAAAATATTAGAATTGAAGCTTTAAATAATTCTGTATATGTTGAATTTGTTGAATAAATATACACATAAGTTTATTTCAAAAATAAATTTTTTATTTCTAAATATAAAATCAAATAAAGTGAAAGTTTTTCTATCTATGTTGTTTAACTCCAACACGTCTACAATATTTAATTAATGGACATTCACTACACTTTGGACTAACTGGCCTACAAATGCTTTGTCCAAGTGCAACTAATAATTGATTATATCTATTCCAATATTTTTTAGGAAGTTTTTTTCTTAACCTCATCTCCGTTTGATCAGGATTCTTAGTTCTTAAATATCCAAATCTATTTGAAATTCTATTAACATGTACATCAACACACATAGCAGGCAAGTTATAACCTTCAGCAAGCACCAAATTTGCAGTTTTCCTACCAACACCTGGAAACTTAATTAAGTCCTCAATTTCATTAGGTACAATGCTTTCATAATTTAAAATTAAACTATTACAAATAAAATGAATTTGTTTTGCTTTATTATTATAAAACCCACAAGGATAAATTAATTTAGATAATTGTTCTACTGTTAAATTTAAAATATCTTCAGGTTTAGATAATCTTTCATACAATTTTTCACAAATTTTAATAGTTACTTCATCTTTTGTACGTAAAGATATAATTGTTGTAATCAAAACTAAAAAAGGATTATTTTTTTGTAAATTAACTAAAGTATCAACTGGAGAATTCCAGTTTTTAGATTCAATTTCTAAAATATTCATAACTTTATCTAATTCAAAATTACTCATTTTTATTTAAAATTTGTAAAATTTTAGAACATACTTCAATAGAATTAAATTGACAAGATTTAATTTTTCCATCTTCAAATTCTTTTTCCTCAAATTCTGAATAAAAAAATAAAGATTTTTGAATGTCAAATAAATGTAAATTATCATTTCGATAAACCTTTAAAGGAAACTCTTCTAAATAAGTTAAATATAAATTAAAATCATCTAATTCATTTTCGTTTAATTTATCATTTTCTAAATAATAATTTAAAACTCTCAAAACCTCAAATTCATTTTTTAAATCAAACTTTGAATACATCTCAAAATTAAAATTAATTTCAGAAATTGATTTAAGTAAAATATCTTTTTCAGAAAATACAAAATATCTCTCATAACCCAAACTAAATTTAACTTTTAAATGATTTAATTTTTCAGCTTCATTAATATAATTATTTTCACCTAATTTTTCAACTAAAAATTCCAAACAATCAAATAAATTTCTATTCTCTTTTTCTAAAAATAAACCAGTATTTTTTTCAAAAACTAATAAAAATACTTTATCAAAATTATTTTCTAAACTTTTAATAGCTTTTTTAATTAAAGGTAAATAAATTTTAAATTCATCTTCAAAATCATCTACATCCTCATTATACAAACTTTCTAAATAAACTGATAAAATATATAAAAAATTATTATTATCATAACTAACACTAGATAAATTCTCACCAATAAAAGTAATTAAGTCTGTTTTCTCCACAATTAATAAATTAATTCTTATCATAAACTATTTAAACTACAACTTCCCAGTAATAACTATGACAAAACCGACAATTGTAAGTTCTTTAAAATCCAAAGCCTATGAAATGGGGAAAGAATATTTTAAAGAAAAAGTTGAAACTACTAAAGAAGATGTATTAAGATATATTGAAAAAACAATTGAACAAAAAATAAAAAAAGAAGTTAAAAAAATTGTATATTCAACTATTTCAATTATTCTAGCAATTACTGGAATTATTTTTTTAATATTTGGGGCAATAGCAGCACTTGTACACTTAACAAATTTACCTAATTTTTTTACACCATTATTTTTTGGATTAATATTATTACTTACAGCAATAGGAATATATTTACAAAAAGAATAAAATAAAATGGAAAGAATTCAAAAACAAAAATTATTAGAAAAATTCACCGGGAATATTCCAGAAGGAACTTTTTTTCAAGCTAAAAATCTTGACGACTTACTAAACACATTAAATAATCATGAACTTGAAAATGATGAAATTATAAGAATAATATTTCCAAGTCAAATTAAATTAAATTATCATAAACAAGAAGACTTTGAAGAATTACCTTATTTCTATAATAGTAATGCTAGTTTAGAAAAAGGAAATGAATTTGTTGAAGACTATATTAAATTAGGATGTAGTGTAGTTTCAGCAATCGACACATCAATAAGCGAAGAAATTTTTATGTACGGTCATAAAAATTTAAATGAAAGATTCCAAAAAAATCCAAGCGGACAAATAATCTTACCAAACCCATTTTTAACATTCCAAAGTTTAGATGGAATAGGAATTGGAGTATTTAACGATTTTAAATAAATTAAATATAAATAATCTAATATAAAAACTATACCAATTATTTTATAAACACTAAACACCATAACACAATATAATTATGGAAAGAGTAAGTAACAAATCACTAATTGAAAGATTTAATGGAAAAATCCCAGACGGGACACATTTCACTGCTAGAAATTTAGAAGATTTTATTGAAACAATAGAAACCCACACATTAACAACACATAAAGAAATAATTTTAGTAGAATTTCAAAATCCAATTAAAGCAAAAATATGTGGAAACGAAGGAATTGGGTATTTTTATGAAAGATCTCACAACCCAGACAACTTCACACACATTCATAACGAATTATTAGGCCAAAATGCAAAACCACTAAGAATTGAAGATAACACAATTCAAGGAACAATTCCAATATACGGACACCAAGATTTATTTCAAAATAAATTAATTAATGGAGAAGAATTCATAATCCAAAAACCTTCACTTTACTTTTTAAGTATTTTAGAAATGGGGACTGGATACATGATGGATTTAAATGTGAATATTGGAGATAAATTAAAATAAAATGGTGGGAATATATGAGGCTATAAAAAATAAAATAACTAGAAATAAAATTCCAGAAGTAATGCATGAAGTTTTCAAAGTTAGAAACTTAGAAGAATTTCTAGAACATTCACAAATCGCAGATTTCCCTCAAGAATATAAAAAAGTAGAATATGAAATTTCTCAGCCAATTCAAATTCAATATTTAAATCGAGATGAATTTTTACCAATGGCAAACGATGACTTTGATGAAAATAGTGAAAAAGATTTCAATTTAGCAGAAGAAATTGCAATGGAACACATAAAAACAAGAGGAAGCTTTTTCTGTAATGTCGTAGACCAAGAAAACCCAAATGTACAAATGGAAATGTTTGGAAGTATTTTAATTAATTTAGAATTCGAATTACAACAAGATGAAAAATTAATTATTCCAAATCCAAGTATTTTTATAGAATCTCGAAAAGGAATTGGATATTTAACAGTTTTAGACCCAAGATGTTACAGTCAAGATATTAAAGATATAATCTATCAAAAATAAACAAAATAAATTAAAACTAAATTAAAATGACACAAACACTACAACAAAAAGTTCAAAAGTTTTTCCTATCTGAAACAACTTCAAATAATTTTAAAGCAAGAAATTTAAACCACTTTTTAGAATTTGAAAAAAATATGATATTCACTAAATCTGAACAAATATATAATATTAAATTAAAAGATCCAGTAAAAATTATTTTACTAGATAATCCAAAAGCTGTAAGTTATACAAATCCAAATAATTACCACAATCCAGAATTCGCGGAAAATATATGTAAAAGATATTTACAAAGTGGATACAAATTAGTAGAAACAATCGACACATCAATCACAGAACCAATTGATTTATATTTCCACCCACAACTAAATTATAATCCAGAAGATTTTAAACAAAAACAAATAATACTTCAAAATCCAGTTATCGGATTTCATATGTTAAACAATCACGCATTTGTAAGTTTAACAGAATTAGAAAAATAAAATAAATAAAAATATAATTTTTCCATAAGAAAAATATACTCTTATTCAACAATAAAAATATTGAAATCTCTTGGTGAAGCATTCTCTTTATCTTCACCAAACTCAACATCACAGCCAAATTCAGATTTAAAAAATTCTAA